>JAOTOL010000647.1:37500-101368 GCA_034440575.1 Imbricaverruca yamaguchii | reverse complement strand
CCCATATATACGTAATCAATTGCACGTGACGTACTGAGATCTCAGTAAATCACTCTGGATACAGTTTGGCAGCATGACGCATGTGATTGACGCAGTTCAATGCTTATTTGTTTTAGATGAGCACAACATTTCTTCATCCAATCTGGAATCAAAATATTGCCCCTTGAAATGAATTTCCCACTGATTGATGGACAAAGTGGAATGCGAAAAACGCGACGCATCACCAATCACTTGCAGTCGCTCGTAATGGTGTTCTCAAAGCGATGATGTTTGCACTGTTCAGGTGAGGTTTCCCCAGCCTTTTGTTTTATGGATGGAATAAATAAGTCATGCTCTCGACAAGAAATATATATTTGTAATAATAGAAGATATATAGATACATTTGTAGGAACGTGGACACGCCTCAGCTTTTCACTGCAATTGTTTTTGAGTTTTGGCCGGATCGAACCAATGTCAAAAGAAATATGGTTTCTGGTTTATCCCGCTATAGTTTTCAAGATAACGAAATTGAAGCCGGTTAACGATATGATTGTATCCGGGGAAAAGTGACTACTAAAATATCGACTATGCCATTACTATGGATCATTTGTGGACAACGATGCCGTTAAAGATCGTTTAGTCACAATTTAGTTTATTGTTGGATGTCGTATGTGGAAAGCGCAGCATATAATCCGGAATTATATTCACTTGAGGAGCAAATAATTTATTGCATATTTATGTGAGCTAAGGAAGCGGGCGGACTTCTCCCTTGATTTGTTTTAATTCTATATCCGAATCACGTGCAATGGAGCCGTGAGACTCGGCGACATTTTTCGCTATCCTTACGCATTCTAGCAAAAGTCATAGTTTTACGAATGACAACCTAACTGGCGATTCCAGGGAATCGAATATGTCATTCCCATCGTTCCTGTTAACCTCATACCATGTGTATTAACCCTCCCCGTGTTTTCCTGTCATATCCCCACACCCCGTCTCGGGGGGGGGGTCGATTGAGACTCCCCATCTAATGTTCAAGCTAAGCGTCGCTCGAGAACGAAAGAAGCGTCATCGGCAAGCGCTCGACGAGTAGGGTCAGACGCCACCCCGAAGTTCCCCCCAAAAGTGACGTAACTGGGGGGCCTAGGTTTTCATAACTGTGGCATCAGAATCTTAGCTTACACTTTTCAGTGAGTGTTGAGCACATTAGCACAGATCAGTCCCTTGTCAAACAGCACCAATTAATCCCCCCCCAACAACAACAAAAATGAGAGGATTATTATTCGAGAGGACTCTGGATGCCAAAAGCCCAGGAACAGTCCATTTTTTCCAACCCTGGGAGCGTGTCCAGGAAATCGGTTGTGGGGGAGTTGAAGTTTACATATATGACAAGAAGGATTCACTATAGCCCGCCCCGTCTCCGGGGGACCATTGTATACTCCCCTCCACTAACATTTTCCATGGATAGTACGACGCGCTGCCGCGCGCCGAAACTTGCAAAATGTCAACCAGTCGTCACGCTTTAACGGATCAAGATATTTGAATGACACTTTCAGTATGCACTTATCTTTGGGAATGTAACAAAACGCCTTAGAGGAATTACGCAATAATATAATATTGAAGATTTTGACGGGGGACGAATAGCGCCACTATTGGTGTATTAGCCACGAACCACGTTAGTCTACTAACCACCCGAGTTTAAAATGTGGCAGCAGCCTCTTCGTCACCGTGAGGGGATCACCGTCCTCGCGGGGGCTGATCCCCAGAAGAAGATCCGCCGGCTCCTACTTATCCAGGAATGACGGGAGGGCCGAGAATACAAAAGGAAGGAGCCCGGATGAAAGACCGGGATTTAGCCACAGCGAGGTGGAGCCTGTCGTAGCAGATATCGGCTAAAAAGCCAGCTTAACCTGACTGATGAGCAAAAGTTGACGATCAAACTAGGTGATCGTGCAAAATGGAACTATTCCCAGTGGCGGCGGTAGTTCATAACCTTTCCAGCGGTTCCTGCATTTGGCGCTTAAATGAAGAAATTAGAATTCGCGAAAATGTACAGCCAAAACTGAATTAAGACCGTCGCAAAATCTGAGGAAAATATACGAAAAAGTTTTGTCTATGCACCGTCCCGGCAAATCGTATTGCCATTGTGTCAACGTTTCGAAGTGTGGTTCGAGTTGTTTCACGCACTTCACACCATCTGATGATTAAGTTGCAACGGTGCTAGTACATTTTTATCTTGTAAAGGAAGATACAAGGTATTTAATTTAATTTAATTTTGAAGACTGATTGCTGATGGCGAATGACTTTCTATACTTTTTGATGTGAACGATTCACGGTATCCTAACCGCAATATAACGGGTGTGACACGTTTTTGTTTGGGAACGAGCCTCTGAGTGATGGCTCCGTAATTTATTCCCCACATCAGAATGCAGTAAGATAAATGGAGCGATGACACACTGTTGTGTACTATTCTTAAGTGGGCACGATAGAACATCGCGCCGTATGCATGTATCCAATTTCGATGCTTGATTTCTGATTGACATAATGGACAGATCCTTGAAGGATACATTTTCATCCACTGTCTCTCCACGAAATTTACTGTAAACGCTATTTTGATGTTGTCGCAGCATAGCATAATTACCGGGTTATTGTCTGTTTTATGAGTATATTTGAAAGCAAGTTTTGGAAACATTTAGAACAAGCATATTACATCTAAACCAGCCAGTTGCCTGAGCAACTGACTGTTAAGTCAGTTATGTTAACTGTTATGTTAAGTCGCTCAGTTCTTTGTGTGCAGCTTCATAAAAAGTCTCTAAGCCATTGTGAGAAAAGAAAAAGTTAGCATCATCTGCAATTGTTTTTCTTTTAAACAAAATTTAGACATTTCGAAGATCTTTAACATAAAGTAAATCAAGAGAAGAGCCCCCAGCACACACAAGAGCCCCCCCAGTTCATCACCATTGGCGTTTGTCACCTTCACCCTTTGGAACTTGTAAGAGGGATAACCATTTATATTGCATGCATTTTTACAAAAAGCCATGCCTGTTATTCCATGCTTTTCTAGCTTTTTGCAACTGAAATATCAATTTTGACGGAGTCTAAGGCTTCCGTAAATACCAACAAAGATTCCAATTATCACATTGTCCTTTCCTTTTTGTTCAGTACCATAGCCCATGCAATTCAGCAAGGCTTGTCCTCTAGAATGCTTGCCGCGGAATCCCAACTGATTCTCTTTCATGTCATTGTTGGCTTCAATGAAGCTTATAATTCCCTTGTATAGGCATTTTTCAACCTTTGTTTCCAGTGGAGGTAAGACTTAGATAAGCATAAGATTAACAGGATTGTCCCTTGTCCAATTTTTGTCGATTTGAGTAACAGTACACATATTGATATCATATGGGTATGTGCCAGAGAAGCAGAGGCTGACTAAATGAATTAGAGGAATGATGATGCTAATATGAGAACAGCTTCACGTTGATTGACAGAGCCTGGAAATTGTAACCTAATGGTTGCATTTCTTTTCCTATAGCTTAAATAATGTTCGAACTTCCCGGTTCCAGAAAGCAAGAAGAGAGAATGTGTTAATACAGAAAATTGGATAAGCGCAGCTATGAGAAATACTGTTGTTTAACCCTGTAAAATACTGATGTCTTTCCGGTCAGATTCTTACACCCCCGGCCCCCGGTCAATTTCCTCCCTTAAAAAGTGGCGCCATTAGGGGGGTTATAAGGTCACGACTGCCGTCATGATTTTGGTTCTGAATAGTTTATTTTGGGAAAGATCTTGAACACAACATTTATTTGGAATCAGAAAAGCAAGGTGAAGTCGACTATGGTTTGCCCAAATGTTTTCCCACCAAAAATAAAAAGGTATTTTTTAAACGTTTCAACATTTTTAAGTTTCAATTCTTAATATTTTCTTATTATCATTGGTGGGATGCACCGATAGACGTTGCTTTAAATCAACGTGGCCTCTTCAAGAGTGCTTACCTTAGCCAGAATATTCTATTTTGGCCCTAATGGGCAAATATGCACACATGTATCATCAAAAACCCAAAAGAATGTTGTGTCTTGTTGCCTTTTGTTTCGTCCCTAAAAATATAGAAACGCTGAAAGCTTCATTCAAATATATTTACCCCTTAAAGCGTGAAGACTGATTAAAAAACTATTTTGGAGATGGTCTTGCTTGACCTTCAGGTACTAACTTCTAACCTAGGGACGTGGATAATCTCAACTAAAAATGTTCACACAACATGTCAAATTGTTGTGGGAAACCATATGTGAAATTTCGGCACGCTTCCGCGCGCGGTTTTTCAGAATGATTACCTGCAGAAAATAAGGGGAGGAAGACCCTGTCCCAAGACGACGCGGGGTAAGTGAGCACCTATAGATGTGAAATATCGACTATTTCTTCTTCGTTTCTAATTAGCTCCCCGCTTCCTTTATGTTTCTTTTTTGACCAGGCTATTTTGTCTTTGTTTCTTGCCAGACACTTCTTGCACTTTTCCCAGTTTGTTTTCCTGTTATGCTTTCCTAAGTGCAATTTGAGGCATATCCAACAAGATAAGTATGAATCAAGGGCGGTTGATGTGGTTCATATGCAAGGGCATGAAAATCAGGGTTGAGAGGAACAGAAGGACAGATGGGGCAGCAGCAATCTTTCAACTTTGAACAAGCTTAGCATTGGCCCTATGGATGTTGCATGAAAATAATTAACTTTTAACTGTCTCTTTCCCTCCCCAAACATTGATACATCACAGGAAGCAAGCCGACTGATAGTTTTCTAGGTATAAGAGGTTGGTGAACAGCACAAAATGCTGGCTCCGTCCCATTTTCTCATTCCTGACTTCGCCCTTGTCCTGAGATGCACATTTTGTGCCCACCGGATGTTGAAAGAACATTCAGGAACACTTCCTGCAATCTTAGATGACAATTGGAGCAACGCGCGAAATTATAGAGGAGAAGGAAGCACCCAAAAAAACTTCTTTTTTTTCGTTTCTCGGTCCGCCTTCGTGAAAATTGTGGAAATTTGTATCAAGCACGTGATGAAATATCGATTTAAAAACTCGGATACATTTGGAGGGTGGTCAGCATCACTACCCTGGATCAGGCTTCGCAAGCCACCCGCGACCTAAAAACAAAGCGGGAGTCCGTCGCCCAATGCGAGTCGTGGGCGAGAGGACACAACCTTGAATGTATTGAGGTTGAGGTATGTTTTAGTTAAACTTGGTAAAAACAACCGTAGGAAGAAAAGCCAATCTGCTTGGAAGATCCGAAGGTAAAAAACCAAGCGCAAAATATGGGGTAGCCGTTCGTTTTTGTCAAATTTAATCGGTCCATTCCTATCTATTAGAGAATAACCTATATGTTTGTGCCATGCGAGACAGGACGAGAAGACCGCGTGTAACTCGTACCGTATGGCTTGTAATGTCACATCAAGTCACAGGGCGGCATGATTGAATGAAAATGTAGTTGTGTGTTAATTTGGTGTGCCCGAGGCGAAGGCGTGCGGTCACCGCCTCGTTAATACGATAGTGTTGGTGGGATGAGCGGCATTTGGAGGGTGTGGGCTTTATATTGTGTAGGTGTGAGGTGCTGTGTGACCAGCAGGCAAGATAATACTTTTTAAATAATATGTTTACAAGGGTCCCCGGGGGTATCGAAGCACCATCGTTCGGGAAGATCGATTGCCGCCCGGGCCAGACCACCCGCTCGCTCGTTCCCTAGGGAAACGAGCGAGCGGGTTGTGTCCGTTGTGTCCGGGGATCCAGATAAAGGTGAGCTGAAGGTGTGCGTAATTGTCACAGTAGAGGTGTCGGACAGCGTGTAGTGCAGGGTGCGTGGTGTTGCGTATAACCACGAGGGCGTTAATAGACGAGCGTGGACCAGTGCAGATTGTAGTAGGGGTGGTGATGTGTCGTGCAATGCTGTATTTCAGGCATGCAGTATGGCGACTAATTCTGCCGTGTATACCTAATGTGGAATGTTAATTTAGTTTGACTAGTGTCGGGCCCACCGCACCAGGGAGCGTTTATACCACTGTTGGTACGGGAGCAGTGAGTGTAGAAGAATGTGTGTTGTGGGTGGGCCTCTTGATATTTAAATAATTTGGCTTGAGCTTCGATTTGTATAGTATGCTTTTGTTGTGCCGAAAGAAATTATCGAGTTTTGGGTGCTTCATGCGCTATAATGGGAAAAGGTGGGGGAGGGGAGTGGGGAGGGATTTGGTCGTGGGCTTCAAGGGGACATTTCAGTGCGAGTGTGAAAACATGGTTCAAATTGAAGGCAATGCTGTATATATTTTTGCTGTAGGAGCGCCGAACAGGGATTTAGACCAGGCAACATCGCAGGGGTGATCTCGCTGTGTTGTTGTACTGAAGTGGTATCTAACGAGTTGTAGTGTTCTGCGGTGTTGTAGGCTAGGGAGAATGTCCTCAACCCGGAGACCGGTGGTAGGTGTGGTGCGGTGTGCTCCGGTGATGAGGCGGAGTGCATGCTTTTGTATGCGTTCTAGTGATATGGTAAGTGAGAGGATATATGATCGAAGATAAGCGCATTGTATTCCAGGATTGAACGAATCAGGGCAATATGCATTTTGGTGTTGGTAGCCCTGTCTGCACCCAAGTAGCAACAGGAGATCCAGCGCAGGAGATTCAGGCGTACAGCGCAGCGATCCTTAATATAGGAAATATGGGGGCCAAACTAGAGCCCTTTGTCGAAGATAATTCGGAGATATTCGATGGAGGTTTGGAGCGGGATAACTTGATCTGATAGCGTAACGGTTTGTGGGGATTGGGTATATCTCAGAAAACGAGAAAATAGCATTGTGGACAATTTAATGAGATAAATCTGTAACCCCGTAAAGAGAACCATGAATCAATGTGATTCATGGTAGGCTGTACAAAATGGTTTGCTGTATCTGCCGAGGGGTGGGTGCACCAAATGACCAAATCATCTGTGCACAGATAATATGCCTGACAGGAAGCAATCAGGGAAAGTTGGTCCAATGCGTCGTTGATCATAATGAGGAATAGGGTTGGGGATAGGACACAGCCTTGCGGAACGCCTTGATCGAGAGTGTGGGGCCGGGAATAGACGTTGCCGCAACGGACGATGAAGGAACGATTGTCGAGAAAGTTGGCGATAAAAGTGGCCATTGTGCTCTTGAAACTAATTCGGTATGATTTAATTCGAATGGCAGAACTGTGCTCTTTACTAAATGCGGAATGTAGGTCTAAACGAAGGCGATAGTTTCGGTTTTTCGCGAACCCACGCTGAATTCAGTCAGCAATTCCGATGATGTTATCAGGGGTGCTTTGCTTTGGCCGGCAGCCGCTCTGAAAAGGAAAAATAATTGTGTTGTTTTCAAGATAGACTCTTGATACCTCTATGGACCATGAGTTTACATATTTTGCAAGCACAACTAGTGAGAGAGATAGAGGGATAACTGGAGGGGAGGTGTCAAGGTTTGAAACGTTTAACGATAGGGATGATAGTGCTAGTAGACAAAGAAACTGGGAAAGAACCATCCGCCCATAGTTGATTTAGCGCCGACAGGAGGTTGACTTTATCGGAGACAGAGATATTTTGACAGATGGGGTATGCCAATTGATCAGGGCCAACAGCAGTGCTAGCCACCTTTGAGGGGAGGATCAATACATAGTTGTAGCCGTTGAGAGTTCAGATTCGGAGGAAAGTAAAGGAACATATTGAGCAGGATGAATTCCTGAATTTTAACTCTG
The DNA here is from genome assembly GCA_034440575.1 of Imbricaverruca yamaguchii. Classification (NCBI taxonomy): domain Eukaryota; kingdom Metazoa; phylum Arthropoda; class Thecostraca; family Neoverrucidae; genus Imbricaverruca; species Imbricaverruca yamaguchii. The sequence continues at coordinate 93,651 of JAOTOL010000647.1, read as the reverse complement.
GGCCAAATACATTCCTCACCTATTTCTAGTTCACTGAGCCTATTGATTGACACTGGTGCGTGTACATATAATGCAACGCCGCCTCCTTTTCCATTTCTATGTCGTAATAATACGTGATATACGTTAAAGTTGCACATAGTCGGGCTTATTGTTTCATCTAGTTTAGCTTCCGTCAATCATACGATCGTAATGCAGTTTTATTCAACATATTGCTCCAGTTCATCTTGCTTGCTTCCTGCACTCTTAATATGTATACAGGTATTCAATTCCCGCGGGAAGAATGGCGTGTTGTTCCGGATATGTCGGTAACACGGCAACACGGCAACGCATCATTGCTCCACCATTTCTTTTTTACAATTATTCTCTGCATTTTTATTCCGAGCTACCACGTCCGCGGAAGGGATGTGCAAAGCCTGGAGTGAATGTGGGAGGCTGCCGTCAGGCACGGTGCTTGTGGAAATATGCGCTGTGACATGCAAATGGCGTCAACCAGTGACGATGGCTGCTGTCGTGGACAGCCAGCCGAAAATGGGTACCCAGCTGCACCGTTTTGCCTTTATCTCTGCCATCTCGAATTTATTGACCACTACAGCATAATATCTTATCATTAAGCATTGCATGGAGCGAGCCGTTCCTCCGCCGAAAGCTGTACCGTAGGCGAATCGGCAGCGGTGTTGGTGTCGCCACGGTGTCCGGCCGTGTTTCTGGTCCTGGACAGCCAGTCCTGACCGGCAAAAGTAGAATCAGCAGCTCATCTTTTTGTACATTGCATGCAGTGCAATGCGACACACACCAATGTGTCGGGTGTGCAAGATGGCCGTTGGGTGCCCGAGCACCCACCGACCTGTTTGTGTCCGTGTCGCCGGACCGGCTGGCTCCAGTTGCCGTCTGACAGAAATGTCTCGACCTCTGACATTACCGCCGCTATGAATTGGCTCGGCCCGGAGCCACTCGCGCGATGGATGGCCCCAGCTTTTGTAATTGGCTGTCTGCCGGATGCCAGCCGGGTTTGGCCGCCAGTGCCGAGCGGCAATCCGACCCAACATCATTGCCAGCCACCTCTGACGACCATCCCCTGTGGCTACCTCTGAACACCATCTCTGCCAGCCACCTATGACGACCATCCACGGTCGCCACCTCTGAGCACCATCTCAGTCAGCCACCTCTCACGACCATCCCCGGTGGCCACCTCTGAGCACCATCTCTGGCAGTTACCTCTGATGGCCATCCCCGGTGGCCACCTCTGAGCACCATCTCTGGCAGTTACCTCTGATGGCCATCCCCGGTGGCCACCTCTGAGCACCATCTCTGACAGTTACCTCTGACGGCCACATCTGAGTACCATCTCTGAACACCTTTAAGAGCCTAATCCATCTGGGCTGACGCAGTGATTCATGTTATGGTGTCGCTCAGAACACAGCAGACAATCTAGAGTATTACTATTGATTGCAACAATCATCCCAGCTGTCACTGCGTTGTCAGTGGCAATAATCTAACCTGAGTTAAGTAACTGCCAGCTGTCCTATCAGATAGAGCAGTATTTCTGAATGACCTACCGGTGTTGACAGGGGTGTAAGAGCGCTAGATTAGTCGCGGGGCGGGGGGCTCAGCCCTGGATCGAGCAACCTATGGTACCCTGAAATACCAATTTATCCCTCGATTTGGGACACTTTGTCTTTGCCATGTTGAAAAATACATTAATTTCATTAATTCCATAGATATTATTTCCTTTTTCCAGTTTTCCATGAGCCTAACCTATCCAGGGACAAAATAAACTGAAAATGGTTACAAAAAAACTTCTACTCGATATGGTTTTTTAGCCAACACTTAGTGCCGAAGCGATATCTTCCGATTTCATTTCGCACTGTGCCTCATTTCATTATTATTTTAACGATATTTATATACGTTACTTCAAATTTCAGTCCATAAAAACGGATTAATGACAATACCAAAATAAACATGTCCACATTGCTATCAATGCTAAATGACCAGTGTGATTATGGATTTGAGAAAACATAAAATAGGCTTGCTTGTACTATTTCAATTTATCGAAGAGGACAGTCACCACTAATACTAAAGGACACACTCATCAAAAAGAACCACTCATTTTATGTTTTGGGAATTCTTACGCCTACCTGGGTTGAACACAAATGGTATGTCGTACTCGACATTTATGCAGCATCGCTCGACTTTTTCGTGGGTTTGACTTCCAAAGTTGGGGGCTGCCAGACAAGTTGGGTGGAGGGGGGTTGGAACCCTCCGAACCAAATAGGATCGTACAACCCTGAGTGCTGACGAGTTATAGCTCCTACGGCGCTCTTCTTTGTGAACCCATGTTGAGTGATGCTAGCCAATGTTATGACAGCAGATCACACGCAATAGAACGTTCTTAAACAAGTAGGCAAAACCAAAATGTTCAATAGAACAGTTATGCAGAACCAATGCTCATGGCGAACAGCTACATCTTGTTCGTTTGTTTGTGTGTAGACTATAAGCCTTGAACCCGATGGAGGAATCTCAGTTCAAATGAGGAGCTTAGTCGGAGCGTGAGGTATCGCCAGTATTCCGACTAAGCTGCCCGCACCCTCCCCTGCCTCCTCCTCAGGATTATTGTATCCGTGTTACCTGGAATCTCACACTAAATGATGCCGTATGCTATGTGATGCCTTCGATTAAGACTTACCGGAACGAGGGATACCGCGTTATTAGGGTGGCTGTCTCATCGTTATCGATACTGTCGTGTATGATTGATAACGCTACTCATTTGACAATGGCTTTGTATGAATTTGCAACATAGCTTCGCCAGCAAATTAGAGCAAAAAGCAATATAGCAAATAAGAAGATTTTAATCAACATTTTCTTGTATTGATGTTCTTGATTTACGTTGACAGAACTGTTGGAAATGTGAACGCGGATTCCAATGTTTAAAGCGTTACCTTGTATCTTCTGAAAATGTTCCTGAAACACACTCGACGCAAATGCTCGGAACGGCGTTTTACCAACAGTCTGTACACTAGATTTGCTGCAGGGAGTGTCGTGACTACCGTTATGCCAGGTGAGATACAGGTCGGATGAGACTTTGGACATATATATGAAAAGCGACCGACCGATGACATCGTCGCTGCCCGTGCAGTCGTTGCCATAGCGTTACCCTCGGCCTCGGCGTTACACCTGGCGGAGTTCCGTCGGCCCGTTACACCCCGTCAACAGGCGCGCATCCGTCACGCTCGGCGTCACGTCCGCCCCCCCCCCCTGCGGCGAGCTGGAGCCGTGAGGTGTCGCGCTACAAATGTTGGCCAGGTCAGCACCCGACGCCTCCCCCTCCCGCCGAATGCCACGCCAAGTATCGTGAAGACGGCGGCCGTCCGTACTGTTCCACACTCGGCCTCAGTGAAGCCGGCTGAAGCGAGCTGCAGGCGGGCCTGGCTGACGAGAATGGTGTGGAGGAATGCGGCGAACGAGCAGGATGACGGCGGCTGCGACTGTAGAGCTGCTGGGCCAGGTGTGCTATTGTGTCGGCTCCGCGAAAACGGTGCACTTTGGCGTGCCACCTGACGGGGCTAGAGCCTCTTGTGCTCGACAGTGTGCCGTAGTTAAGTTTAACTGCAGAATACATCGGTGAAGTGCTGTTGTTGGCAGGTGGTGCTTGAGCGCCACGTGTATTTGCTCAGCCCCACCGATAATATCAGCGATTGGCGACTATGGTAGTAGGACACTGGGGGACTTTTGAACGCAAACGTTAATATAGTCTATAGAAATCACCTCTGTTCTTCGTTCAGCACCCAACCACCGACACGACTGACTTACGTAGCAAGCGAACGCATTATATGCTGCAAGTCTTATGAACACAAAAGTCTCTATTTTCGGGTCATAGTAAATGCTACTATGTTTAAATCGTTCAGTTGTGTCGGCAGAAGCTCTATCGCTTGCATTGATAATATATCAGCATGCATGAATACATAAACTTGCGAAGCGGCGAGCGAATTAACGCAGGCAAGCGATAGCCAGCAGTTTTGATCAAGATGTGGTCAAATTAACTATGAAGTGTCAGTAGGCCGGTAGCAATTACATCGGCTCACCAAAGGGTTTCTTTTGCCTCCACGACCGTCGGACTAGCTGTAGTGTGAAATAAAAACACGCACATAAATTGCACGTTATGAAATTTATGAATGCGAATGCATCGTCAGTGTTATACTATGATACTGACCAATCACAGCGAGCATGGTAGTTTCTAATTTCAGTGAGCTGACGCCGTTTGAAGTCCTTCCTTGTTGTTTTTGTGCATCTTTTCCTGATGACTTACGAGCATGAAATATCAACCCATGTGTGCGTCTCATGTGTTTGCCGCCTCCTTATATAGGACCTATATATATATATATATATATAAAGCTATTTAGCTATCTAACTGTGACAGCTAGATTCATCACATATTTTTGAATATAGGATTTGACTGGCATAGCTTGGAAACTGATGTCGCCGTCTTGGACTGATCGATTGCGACTGATTTACCGCTGGTCACTGCAGGCCCAGTCGGAGGAGACGCTCACGCGATCTGAGGTCGACCACGTCAGCGCCCACAACTGCTCCCACCTCGACAGCCAGCTCGTCCCGTACAGGCCCGTGGAGCTCAGCCACATCCCTCTGCCCACGACAGGAGGTCGAGTCACAGGTCAGTCTGCACACTGGTCGGCCAGGTCACAGGTCGGCCTGGACACAAGTCGACCGGCCAGGTCGCAGATCATTCAGGTCCCAGGTCAGTCTGGTCATGGATCGGTCAGGTCGCAGGCCCGTCGGGTCGCAAGTCTGGACACAGGTCGGTCACAGCACAGGCCGTCAGGTCGCGTGTCAGTCAACTCACGGGTCAGTCAGATCACGTGACAATCAGGTCACAGGCGAGGCGAGGTCACAGGCCAGTTGCGGAGCCCCCAGTATGTAGCTGGGCTCCGCGTCGGCAGTGTCCAGGTTTAGACTGCTGGCACGCGCTGAGCGTTTCTAGCTGAAGATTGGACAGGCGACTGGGCCAAGAGCTGAACTTAGGAGCGACAAAACTTGACGGCGATTTCATTGGAATGCGTTGTAACTTTCGCTGTGCGACTGAGAAGCAGCGTATGGTGCCAATGTGTGGGTAGCAGTTGGTGCTCGCAGTCCTCCGCAGTCCTGCTTAGTCATGCATAGTTATGTGTACTAGGACTGGTCGTCCGGTAGTTTATTTTTCGGATGGAAGTTAGCATCGCAATCATGCTATGCAGATGCTCTGAAAAGATTTTATGCTTTTTCCTTTCATTTTCTGTCCAACGATATTCTAATACCGCTTTGGTATTATTCATCGTACACACTCTTCTTCTATTATTCTGTTTATATTTCTCTCGGCACTATTTCGCCGCATTTTTCATTGACGTCGGAAACGATCAGAGCTGGCCGAAGGTACATAACATGCAGCAAAAGCCAGGTCAGACGCAGTTCACACCGAGGCTCGCCGTATGCAGTTTAAAAAAGGAAGTGCATCCAATGGGACTAAAAGTGCAGTAGGGTTGCTTCATCGTCGCACAGCCCTTAATAAGCGTTTATCTGGGAACTGCTGGTGATGTCGGTCATCCGTTAATAGTCTGGCGGGACGCGCTGGTTCGAGCTGACGACACCAACATCGCTCCCGCTGGACGACCAGTCAAGTGATCTCATCGCTCAGCGACACACACATGACACGTGGCTTGTAAGCACGTGCGAAGTGTTTCTTGGATTCCCCAATGGTAAAAATGACGGCTGAATTCTGGATCAGGTCGTTAAAATGTTCCAGCATCTTTGTTGAAAAGGACACTGGGTCATTGGCCTCGTTTGGGCTTATGAACGTCACCATAGTCTGATAATATTCTAAAGATGAGATGTCCATTAGTCGAAAAAAGGTAATCATGACACAAGATTGCACAAGCAAACATGGCGCAGGTTAAGCACGCATAAACGATAAGTTCATCAGAAGTACACCAGATTCCTCACTAAAGAACGTTATAGCCCTGCTAATAAAAAACCGGCTTACTTTTCTTAAACACATTCGCAAAGGATGTGCGTACATCAGCCAGTCCAAACCGTACCTCGCTGATATGTGCCATTTTTCTCTGGTCGCACCGCTGACTCCTGGTCTCACCGCTTTCCACTGGTCCAGAAAAAAACACGCTTGAGGTGGACTACATCCTCTCGAGGCGCGAAGATACGTGGCACTTGGAGAATGCTTTACAAGTATAACCATTTGAAGGACTCGGTCATCATAATAGACACCAAGACACATACTAGACACACAATAGACACAAAACGTGTTAGCTAGACTTTACGGTACGTGGACTGCTAAGATCATTTTGTGCCCATGACAGACCGTGAACACTATTTTGGAACTTTTGATGCTCATTCCAGGAATATCCACAAACGCAAGTGGTTCTAGCAAGCACCCAAATAGCATCGATTCAGATGCCAATACAGTCCAACCTGTTATTCTGCTTTCCTGATGTATCGTATCGAACTACAACGTATCGAAGATGATCAAGTTCCCAAGTGTGCTGCTTGCCACGTGTTAGTTCTGCCACATTTTTCCCGCCATGGCCCACGGTGTTTCAAAACGTATCTGGTGCGACCATTTTCCGTCCGGTGCTGTGGATTTCCGAGTTGATAGAACAGATTGCACCGCCCACGAGGTGCCTGCTTTGGCTAGATGGACGGCGTTCGTATCTGTGAACGACAAAGTAACTGCCGTACTGGTTGTGTTCTTAAGGCGGCCTGGGTCTGTTTTTCCACTCCGCCCTGTAGGCTGCTGAAGTTATGGCCGACTGGCACTGTCACCGCACCTCTACCTAGCCCAGTGTCAATATTTACTGTTTTCTGAGCGACGGAATTCAACATCCGTCTAACCGCGGCACACTTTGTCGTTGGGTCGATCTAAAAACAATCAACAAAACATCCCTGGGATGTCTAGGAAGTGTTGTTAACATACGTTGCTCTGGTGGCGTTTCATTGGGGTTTATTCAGTCTTTGTGATCCTGGCATCCGAGGCGTATTTTGAAATTGTATTATTTGATCCTTTTTTTGTGCAATATATCGTTCACCGTTATACTAAGTAACCAGTAAAATAGAAGTACATACTAATAATTTTCTTCATTGTTTGGAAATGTTAGAAGGCATACCATCTTGACATTTATATTGTTTATTCAATGCAGTTACAGATTAATTGAGACAAACAGAAAGGTTTCCATTCACTATACGTGTCACATTGACAGTCTTTTGAAGAAGCGCAATGGCAACGGGGCTCATCTATTTGACGGGTATGTGTGATTTGCTAATACTACTAGCACCAGACCCTTCCTATAAATAAATAATTTCGGTAATATTCACAGCTTTTGATGCATGCTTGATTAACACAATCTTAGCAAACACAACCGCAGAGGCGGATCACATCATTCAGACAGTTGACCTGCAACTAGGTCCTACCTCCATCAAGCGGTTAGTTTCTGATGCTTCTCCCTACCCCCATCAATGATACCTGGTGGATCCGGCAGTAAGATGCTGTAGCAAGCGCATGCACCCCTATTACACGGTCCAGTTACATATGCACGATACCCGTAGACAAAGTACTATGTACTTGTCAGCACAGGCGACACGGCTCCAACTGGCAGCGGTTGCGACTAAGGTTCAGTCTGACGGCAGAGGTGTGGATGTGATTGGCAGCGGCTGCGACTAAGGTCCAGTCTGACGGCAGATATGTGGACTTGATTAACAGCGGCTGCGACTAAGGTCCAGTTTGACGGCAGATATGCGGACTCGATTGGCAGCGGCTAGGGCTGAGGTCCAGTCTGAGGTGTGGATATGATTGGCAGCGGCTGCGACTGAGGTTCAGTCTGACGGCAGATATGTGGACTTGATTAACAGCGGCTGCGACTAAGGTCCACTCTGACGGCAGATATGCGGACTCTATGGGCAGCGGCTGCGGCTCAGGTCCAGTCTGACGGAAGATATGCGGACTCAATTGGCAGCGGCTACGACTAAGATCCAGTCTGAGGTTTGGATGTGATTGGCAGCGGTTGCGATTGAGGTCCAGTCTGACGGCAGATGTGTGAACTCGATTGGCGGCGGCCGCCAGCGCGTCACGGCCGAGTCTCGCCTTGGATCCACCGCCCGCTTACGTCAGTGTGTTGACCCGACCCGACCCGGAGCGATCGCGACGGGCCGGGGGAGCCGCCGCTCGGGCACCGGCCAGTCAGCCGGACGCAGCGAGACGAGACGAGTGTGCAGGTCTACCTGCCGAACCACTCTCAGCCCGCCTCGCCACACCCGCGGAAACGTGCAACGTGGACCCGGTGCGATCCGTCACCCTTGAGCACCCCGAACACCGGAAGCTGCTCTCATGAGTGGAAAACAAATTGAACTAAACATAGAGGTCGGCGAGGCTTCGAAGGAGATTGCCGAATCCGGGGACGGTAGGTACAAAATGAGTTGGCGTTTTGAAGTTGTATGGCTGATGCTTCCGTCTGAATGGTCACAGGTCCACTCACCAGTTCCCGCTGCCATCACCACACACATCTCATACTGTTCCCATTGACACAGCGCATATGCTTCCCAGTACTGCCATATTTCACCAGGGCCACTTTCGTCGGCAGTCAACAGCGCCCTCCTACCACTAAAGGTGCACCAAGCACCAATCTCCTTTGCCTTCCCCATCGGCATCCTCACAGCGTGCTGTGTCACCCTCAGCCGAGGTCAGGATGCCGAGCGGAAACGTAGACAGGCCGGTGATCGAGGATAACCGGGACGGCACCGTCTCGGTCAAGTACGAGCCCAAGGAGGAGGGTCTGCACGAGCTGCTCGTCAAGTACAACGGCGAGCATGTGCAAGGTGAGGACGCAAACGGTCAGCAGGGCTGACTCCGGCGTTCAGCGCAACATTGAGTAGCACGCGGCGGAGTCTGCAAGAATGAAGACGTCGGGTGGCGTGGCCATGATTAATAGTAAGAGATGCGTGACTACTGCAGTCGATACGCCCCCCACCACCGATTCACGGTATTAAGCGCATTATCGATGCGTGGGGATGAGGTTGTGTGGAAGGGGTTCGTTCGAAGAGCTCACAAATGTCAGACGTCTTTATCGAGTAATCAAGTAATTATTACAATGTGGTTTACGCTATTACTACGCTCCTAGCCTGCCCAGCCAGCAGGAATGGCATTCGCATTGCGTACTGTTCTTCCCGATGGTAGACCCTAGACATGGCATCCAACCTCCGACACGGGCGATTAACTAACGACACGGGCGATTAACTAACCCAAACGACGGGAGCGAGGCCGCGGTAGTTTGGCCGTGCTGCTATGGTATGTCGTTAATCGGCCCCAGTGTCGATGCAGTGGTCGTCAGTCAGCTGAAGGGATCGTGCAGCTGTGAACCATGCCAATGGCAAACATTGCAATCATTTGCTCTGCCAGTTACGTGGACTACAAGCTGTTGCCATTAAAAATACCATACTATTAGGTGGACTGATTTTACGTTTGCATTATGTTAATATGCGTGCTTCTCAACGCATCAGAATCCGTCAGTTCAGGGTTTGTTTCCAAGTGGCCTTTAAAATTAACAGGTCAACGATCATTTTCAGTGTCTTTACTTTCTTGCCGTACCGTATTCGTAATGCATCCGTAGCTTCCGTTGCAAAATGCTAGCTTCCAATGCCAATTTATTTGGGTATTTTGCAATTTGGGACCTTGTTCATTGGTGTATATTACACCCACGTGTGCGATACATGCAATACTGGGAGGTACTGGCTGATGCTGGGCGGTACTGACCGGTACTGGGATGTACTGGATGTGCTGTATATCACTATGTGTGCCGGCGTGCTGAATGCTACTGTGTGTACTGGGTCACGCTGGATGTCGCCGGGTGGTTCTGGATAATGCTGGGTGGTACTTGACGGTAGTGGCTAGTATTGGGTGGTACTGGGTAATGCTGAGTGGCACTGTATGGCACCGGCTGGTATTAGATGGCACTGGGTACTATTGGGTGGTGCCGGGTAGTACTGAGTGGTATTTGCTGGTACTTGGTGGTACTGGGTAGTACTGGATGCCACTGGCTGGCACTTGCTGGTACTGGGTAGTATTGATGGCACTGGCGGATACTGGGTAGTACAGGTTAGTACTGGGTGGTATTAGGTGGTACTGAGTGGCGCTGGCTGGCATTGGGCAATACTGGATGTTACTGGATGGGACTGGCTGGTACTGGGTGGTACTGGATAGTACTGGATAGTACTGCATCTTGCTGGGTGGTACTGGGTAATAGTGGGCGGCGCTGGATGGTGCTGGGTAGTATTGGCTGGTATTTTGTGGTACTAGGTAGTACTGGGTGGCGCTGGATGGTATTGGATGGTACCAGCTGATACTAGACAGTAGTGGGTGGCGCTGGATGGCACTGGGTAGTATTGGCTGGTATTTTGTGGTACTAGGTAGTACTGGGTGGCGCTGGATGGTATTGGATGGTACCAGCTGATACTAGACAGTAGTGGGTGGCGCTGGATGGTACTGGATGGCACCAGCTGATACTAGACAGTAGTGGGTGGCGCTGGATGGTACTGGATGGTACCAGCTGATACTAGACAGTAGTGGGTGGCGCTGGATGGTACTGGATGGTACCAGCTGATACTAGACAGTAGTGGGTGGCGCTGGATGGTACTGGATGGTACCAGCTGATACTAGACAGTAGTGGGTGGCGCTGGATGGTACTGGATGGTACCAGCTGATACTAGACAGTAGTGGGTGGCGCTGGATGGTACTGGATGGTACCAGCTGATAATAGACAGTAGTGGGTGGCGCTGGATGGTACTGGATGGTACCAGCTGATACTAGACAGTAGTGGGTGGCGCTGGATGGTACTGGATGGTACCAGCTGATACTAGACAGTAGTGGGTGGCGCTGGATGGTACTGGATGGTACCAGCTGATACTAGACAGTAGTGGGTGGCGCTGGATGGTACTGGATGGTACCAGCTGATACTAGACAGTAGTGGGTGGCGCTGGATGGTACTGGATGGCACCAGCTGATACTAGACAGTAGTGGGTGGCGCTGGATGGTAGTGGATGGTACCAGCTGATACTAGACAGTAGTGGGTGGCGCTGGATGGTACTGGATGGTACCAGCTGATACTAGACAGTAGTGGGTGGCGCTGGATGGTACTGGATGGTACCAGCTGATACTAGACAGTAGTGGGTGGCGCTGGATGGTACTGGATGGTACCAGCTGATACTAGACAGTAGTGGGTGGCGCTGGATGGTACTGGATGGTACCAGCTGATACTAGACAGTAGTGGGTGGCGCTGGATGGTACTGGATGGTACCAGCTGATACTAGACAGTAGTGGGTGGCGCTGGATGGTACTGGATGGTACCAGCTGATACTAGACAGTAGTGGGTGGCGCTGGATGGTACTGGATGGTACCAGCTGATACTAGACAGTAGTGGGTGGCGCTGGATGGTACTGGATGGTACCAGCTGATACTAGACAGTAGTGGGTGGCGCTGGATGGTACTGGATGGTACCAGCTGATACTAGACAGTAGTGGGTGGCGCTGGATGGTACTGGATGGTACCAGCTGATACTAGACAGTAGTGGGTGGCGCTGGATGGTACTGGATGGTACCAGCTGATACTAGACAGTAGTGGGTGGCGCTGGATGGTACTGGATGGTACCAGCTGATACTAGACAGTAGTGGGTGGCGCTGGATGGTACTGGATGGTACCAGCTGATACTAGACAGTATGGGTGGCGCTGGATGGTACGGATGGTACCAGCTGATACCAACAGTAGTGGGTGGCGCTGGATGGTACTGGATGGTACCAGCTGATACTAGACAGTAGTGGGTGGCGCTGGATGGTACTGGATGGTACCAGCTGATACTAGACAGTAGTGGGTGGCGCTGGATGGTACTGATGGCACCAGCTGATACTAGACAGTAGTGGGTGGCGCTGGATGGTACTGGATGGTACCAGCTGATACTGAGACAGTAGTGGGTGGCGCTGGATGGTACTGGATGGCACCAGCTGATACTAGACAGTAGTGGGTGGCGCTGGATGGTACTGGATGGTACCAGCTGATACTAGACAGTAGTGGATGGTACTGGATGGTACCAGCTGCTACTAGACAGTAGTGGATGGTACTGGATGGTACCAGCTGATACTAGACAGTAGTGGATGGTACTGGATGGTACCAGCTGATACTAGACAGTACTGGGTGGCGCCGGATGGTACTGGATGGCACCAGCTGATACTAGACAGTAGTGGGTGGCGCTGGATGGTACTGGATGGTACCAGCTGATACTAGACAGTAGTGGGTGGCGCTGGATGGTACTGGATGGTACCAGCTGATACTAGACAGTAGTGGGTGGCGCTGGATGGTACTGGATGGTACCAGCTGATACTAGACAGTACTGGGTGGCGCTGGATGGTACTGGATGGCACCAGCTGATACTAGACAGTGGTGGGTGGCGCTGGATGGTACTGGATGGCACCAGCTGATACTAGACAGTGGTGGGTGGCGCTGGATGGTACTGGATGGTACCAGCTGATACTAGACAGTAGTGGATGGTACTGGATGGTACCAGCTGATACTAGACAGTAGTGGGCGGCGCTGGATGGTACTGGATGGTACCAGCTGATACTAGCCAGTGGTGGGTGGCGCTGGATAGTACTGGATGGTACCAGCTGATGCTGGACAGTAGTGGGTGGCGCTGGATGGTACTGGATGGCACCAGCTGATACTAGACAGTAGTGGGTGGCGCTGGATGGTACTGGATGGTACCAGCTGATACTAGACAGTAGTGGGTGGCGCTGGATGGTACTGGATGGCACCAGCTGATACTAGACAGTAGTGGGTGGCGCTGGATGGTAGTGGATGGTACCAGCTGATACTAGACAGTAGTGGGTGGCGCTGGATGGTACTGGATGGTACCAGCTGATACTAGACAGTAGTGGGTGGCGCTGGATGGTACCAGCTGATACTAGACAGTGGTGGGTGGCGCTGGATGGTAGTGGATGGCACCAGCTGATACTAGACAGTGGTGGGTGGCGCTGGATGGTACTGGATGGCACCAGCTGATACTAGACAGTAGTGGGTGGCGCTGGATGGTACTGGATGGCACCAGCTGATACTAGACAGTAGTGGGTGGCGCTGGATGGTACTGATGGTACCAGCTGATACTAGACAGTGGTGGGTGGCGCTGGATGGTACTGGATGGTACCAGCTGATACTAGACAGTAGTGGGTGGCGCTGGATGGTACTGGATGGTACCAGCTGATACTAGACAGTAGTGGGTGGCGCTGGATGGTACTGGATGGCACCAGCTGATACTAGACAGTAGTGGGTGGCGCTGGATGGTACTGGATGGCACCAGCTGATACTAGACAGTAGTGGGTGGCGCTGGATAGTACTGGATGGTACCAGCTGATACTAGCCAGTGGTGGGTGGCGCTGGATAGTACTGGATGGTACCAGCTGATGCTGGACAGTAGTGGGTGGCGCTGGATGGTACTGGATGGCACCAGCTGATACTAGACAGTGGTGGGTGGCGCTGGATGGTAGTGGATGGTACCAGCTGATACTAGACAGTGGTGGGTGGCGCTGGATGGTACTGGATGGTACCAGCTGATACTAGCCAGTGGTGGGTGGCGCTGGATAGTACTGGATGGCACCAGCTGATACTAGACAGTAGTGGGTGGCGCTGGATGGTACTGGATGGCACCAGCTGATACTAGACAGTGGTGGGTGGCGCTGGATGGTACTGGATGGCACCAGCTGATACTAGACAGTAGTGGGTGGCGCTGGATGGTACTGGATGGCACCAGCTGATACTAGACAGTGGTGGGTGGCGCTGGATGGTACTGATGACCAGCTGATACTAGACAGTGGTGGGTGGCGCTGGATGGTACTGGATGGTACCAGCTGATACTAGACAGTGTGGGTGGCGCTGGATGGTACTGGATGGTACCAGCTGATACTAGACAGTGGTGGGTGGCGCTGGATGGTACTGGATGGTACCAGCTGATACTAGACAGTAGTGGGTGGCGCTGGATGGTACTGGATGGTACCAGCTGATACTAGACAGTGGTGGGTGGCGCTGGATGGTACTGGATGGTACCAGCTGATACTAGACAGTGGTGGGTGGCGCTGGATAGTACTGGATGGTACCAGCTGATACTAGACAGTGGTGGGTGGCGCTGGATGGTACTGGATGGTACCAGCTGATACTAGACAGTGGTGGGTGGCGCTGGATGTACGATGGACCAGCTGATACTAGACAGTAGTGGGTGGCGCTGGATGGTACACCAGCTGATACTAGACAGTAGTGGGTGGCGCTGGATGGTACTGGATGGTACCAGCTGATACTAGACAGTAGTGGGTGGCGCTGGATGGTACTGGATGGCACCAGCTGATACTAGACAGTAGTGGGCGGCGCTGGATGGTACTGGATGGTACCAGCTGATACTAGACAGTAGTGGGTGGCGCTGGATGGCAGCATACTAGACAGTAGTGGGTGGCGCGGACTGGATGGACCAGCGATACCAGACAGTAGTGGGTGGCGCTGGATGGTACTGGATGGCACCAGCTGATACTAGACAGTAGTGGGCGGCGCTGGATGGTACTGGATGGTACCAGCTGATACTAGACAGTAGTGGGTGGCGCTGGATGACATGGCACCAGCTGATACTAGACAGTGGTGGGTGGCGCTGGATAGTACTGGATGGTACCAGCTGATACTAGACAGTAGTGGGTGGCGCTGGATGGTACTGGATGGCACCAGCTGATACTAGACAGTAGTGGGTGGCGCTGGTGTATGGATGGTACCAGCTGATACTAGACAGTAGTGGGTGGCGCTGGATGTACTGATGGTACCAGCTGATACTAGACAGTAGTGGGTGGCGCTGGATGGTACCAGCTGATACTAGACAGTGGTGGGTGGCGCTGGATGGTAGTGGATGGTACCAGCTGATACTAGACAGTGGTGGGTGGCGCTGGATAGTACTGGATGGTACCAGCTGATACTAGACAGTGGTGGGTGGTACTGGATGGCACCAGCTGACACTAGACAGTAGTGGGTGGCGCTGGATAGTACTGGATGGTACCAGCTGATACTAGACAGTGGTGGGTGGTACTGGATGGCACCAGCTGATACTAGACAGTGGTGGGTGGCGCTGGATGGCACCAGCTGATACTAGACAGTGGTGGGTGGCGCTGGATAGTACTGGATGGTACCAGCTGATACTAGACAGTAGTGGGTGGCGCTGGATAGTACTGGATGGCACCAGCTGATACTAGACAGTGGTGGGTGGCGCTGGATAGTACTGGATGACACCAGCTGATACTAGACAGTAGTGGGTGGCGCTGGATAGTACTGGATGGTACCAGCTGATACTAGACAGTACTGGGTGGCGCTGGATAGTACTGGATGGCACCAGCTGATACTAGACAGTGGTGGGTGGCGCTGGATAGCACCAGCTGACACTAGACAGTAGTGGGTGGCGCTGGATAGCACCAGCTGATACTAGACAGTAGTGGGTGGCGCTGGATAGCACCAGCTGATACTAGACAGTAGTGGGTGGCGCTGGATAGCACCAGCTGATACTAGACAGTAGTGGGTGGCGCTGGATAGCGGTGGCGTGACGCAAGGTGTGCGGCCGCCTCCCGTTCCAGAAATCCAGCTGTGTGCCAGGAGCCCGTGCGTATTTATAGACCGGGGCACCTGCTGTAGAGCCGCGGCGAATTTCGGTGGCCGGCGTACGACCGAGTGTGTCGGCTGGGGGGTGGGGGCGGCGGCCGTCGCCACCCGCAGCCCGCTACACATCCGCCGGACGGCCATCACGCACACTGCCGGTGCCTGATAGACATAGAAGCGGGACCAATGTGGCGCTCTGCCTGGCGAATGACTAGTGTTGTGACATGTCTCAACCGATAAGGTACTTATCGGAATGATTTTCGAGTTGTTTAGAATACATTTTTCTGTTAAGAATATAGTGACATTCATGTAAGCATGCGTGGAAGGCTTGGACAAACCTCATCCGTAAACGTCTTCCATCCACGCGCATCCTTCAGAAAAGACGCTTTGGAATATGCCCACGTTCGCAGCTGATGCAACGCATGACTGATGCTGCAGATGCATGAGGCTCTGACGATGGATCGATGGATGACTGATGTCACAGACGTGTGGGGCTGTGACGACGGATGAGGGGATGACTGGTCCGGTGTAGATGCTGCGTTGACCCACAGTCTACGCGGATGTCCATCCTGATCTGAATGCCACAATTTATTTAAATGTTTATGCATTGTATTTATTGTCCATTTCTTGAATGCTGCCCTAAATGGGAAGCTTGCCTGAAGTTGCCCTTGCACTTGCAAAGTAATTACAATAAACAAAATACGATTTGTGTCGGTTTTCTCAGTATTTGCATACGACTATATACCAGATGCACATTTTCAGATACACTTGATTATTGTGCAAAGCGGTGCGGATAAGTCAGCAACAAGTTCCACCGACTTCAGTAATATGGCATGATGCACCAGTGTGCGCCGAGTGGGCGAACACGGCGGTCAGTCTACAGGAACTTGTATCGGCAGGTTCTCCGTTCAAGTTTCACGTGGACACGCTGGCCAGCGGCTACGTGACGGCGTACGGGCCAGGCCTGGTGTACGGCATCTGCGGCGAGCCGGCCAACTTCACCATCGCCACCAAGGACGCCGGGGCAGGTAGTCAAAAGTTCAGCGGTAAATACCACGCCCAGTTCTAGGCATGCAGCATCGCCGCCTCCGCCGCCGACGCCGCTCGGGCCGCCTCGACTCTGCTGCCATCTGTTGCCCGTGTGCGAACTTTTCAGCTTGCAGTCGTCAGTGGCACCCTGTATTTTTCGGCCTGCACTCGGGAGTTTGTTTGAACGGGAGTTTGAAGAGTGAAGGACACGGGATTGTTTGTGTGCTCTCGGCACCCGTACGTGTGGCGTCGTTTGGATAGCGCGGGAGTTGCAATAGGTGTTTTTGTTTTGTATACGTTTGTCTCTTTTGATGGTGGTGTTTTGTGAACACATGTCAGAGCTTTTCACTTAGATATCATTGTTATCCCCATTTGTATATGTTCTCAACGTGACAATGCCATCTCGGGACGGGATTTGTGCGATTATTTTAAGCAATTACAAATAAAAGTAGCAGGACTTTTACTCGGCTTCAAAATGAAACTTGGAAAATGTTGATGCTACTACCTAATATCGAAAGTTGGTCATTTCAGTGATATCTTGAATGTAATGGATTTTTACGATATTTTTGTTGTGTGTGATTTAAGATGTTTGGCAATGGCTGAAGTGAAATTGCCTCGTTTTAGCAGCCATGACGTGCACAAATTGCCATGGCGATAAGATGCTCTTGGGTCTAATTTTTTTCGTGTTGGTTTGGCTTGTATGTGGTGCGTTTCCATCCCGTTTATTACTATGCAGTACGACTCTTAACTAATGCTGAAGCAATCTCCATGGCTTTTGCTATGTACTTTAATGCGTTGTTCTGAACTGCGTATAATAGTTATCAAGCAGTGCATATAAGCGTACTTGCACGGCGCACTCCTCGTAAACCATGCATTCAATCGTTAATGCGAATGGACGGAAATGATAATGTGTAAAAAGCACTGGTAAATTAACAAAATGCATGCATTTGTCATGTTGAAGATCTGACATATTGTATAACACTGGAACGGACTGGACGCACACGACGGGCTGATTTCCGTCCGGAGAAAACGGCGCGCCAAAAATAGGCTTCAGCCTATGGCAGATGTCTTGCGCTTCGCACATGGCACCGGACAGACACACAGCCGCGGATGTGGGGAACCATGTGCAGCCGACCGTCGGTCTGTGCTGTATGTCGAGTCCGCTCCGGTCTACCCACGGTCTGGCCTCTCGGGAGGTACTCTTCTAACGGGTGTCTCGCAAACAAGACTGCCGTAATTAAAGGCCGATCCCACAGGAGGGCTTGGGGACGCACCGTATCAGTTTTTCATATCTTTTAAATTAAAAAAAAACATCCACGTATGGATGTGAGACCTCACTTTCAGTGCATCAGTTTGACCACGGCACTTTTGTAAATTTGCATTTGTCATGTCAGGTAGTAGTAAAACACTATTGACGTTAAATTCTCTTTTTAGTGCCATTTCACTCATTCTCTTTAATCTCCGGAAGACATAAGACACAGCTAGTTCCAACAGTTAGGCAAGTCGGAAGCATGACTACTTTTGAAAACCATCGGTGTGTCTATCTTGATCAACACGCGATGCTCGCAGATGAAGTAAAGCCCACCATCAAGATGTTCTTCGAGCGAGAGCGCTGGAGAACGGCGCACTGACCGTCGGCATGATAGCTCTGTCAGAGAAGGGAAAACAATGTTATTAACGGTCAGAACTTGTTTATCGACAAACGACCAAATTACTCCAGGTAGATTCTGGCCCGAGCTGGCCGGAATGGAGAAAAGCGATGTCTGCCTAGTCAGGCTGCAATTTGACCGGTGCCTCTCAGCACCCTGTTCGTTCTGGTCATAGGCGATCTCGCAGGAGATGGACACATTATTTACAAACAGACGCGTTCCCATTGCAGCTGATATCACTGTTTGTGACCGAAAAACACAAGTTGTGAGCAACGATGACCTCTACATGGGTTCTACGGAATGTCTTCTTAGATGCTTGACGGAATTAGGGCCGATGCCAGACTAGTGCGTTGTTTGCATAGACCATCATAGACGTCACGATTTCCTTTAGGTTGGCTTAAGCTTCTCCGTTTCCATATGAACGCAGTCTAAACGATCCAACCAAAAAAAAATCGAATTGCTGTGTCCTGCGAGGCTCAACCTGTGTGGAATCAGTTCAGATAATAAGTGCCCGTGTACCTGAAGTTCAGACATATTGTCTGGTTACTACTTTGTCTACCCATGTAATCTCTTTGACATAGTCACAACCCGGAAAAATAAGGTATTGCGCCTACTCAAACTCCTGACCGAAGCCGTCAATTTTCTCTGGGAATGTACTTGGAACTCTTCGTAGAACTTGTACGAGGAAATTGTTTCGTTGTCGATTTGGTCCTGCCACTCTGTGTAAAAAAAAATATAGGTAGAACAAGATAATAATTAATATATAGCTCCTCACAGCCCCGGAGGTACCCCCGCGACCTTGCCAGAACTGACCGATTCTCCTTCGGGGGCACCGTGGATTCGCCTGATCAGGAGGACTGGCTTTGGCCGTGGAAGGACCCAGCAAGGCCGATATCGGTTGCCATGACAACAAGGATGGCACCATGTCGGTCTCGTACCTGCCCACCTCACCTGGAGAGTACAAGGTTTCCGTCAAGTTCTCCGACAAGCACATCAAGGGCAGTCCCTACTCGGTCAAAGTCACAGGTCAGTAGTTAAAGCCTGCTTAAGCTCAAGGGCTGTCGTTTGAGGTGTTTTTTTTTCATAAGTGTACTTACGGTACACGTATCATCCAGTCACATATATATTATCCCCCTTCGATCACATGCTCCATCTTGAGTTCTGAAAAGCCGCATAAGTACATGGCTATGCTCATATGCTATTTGGTAACATTGTTAAATCGTTATGCTTCTCCAAGTTTATAAAACGATATTCGAACCCTTGGTTGGTCGAACCATTGGTTACCACTGGTTTGAAAAGCATAGTTAACTAAAAGTTTCTTGCAAAATGATCGAAAATCATTTCAGCAACAATCATGGACAGGGTAAGTTTCCACATGACTCAATGAGCTGACCTGTTTAACACGCGCCCTTGAGGGGGGGGGGGGCGAAATCTGCCCACCCTTTCGGGTTTTCCTACATAGTGCCAGATTGTACCAGTCGATACACGCCATGTTTTGCATACCTGCTTAGAAATGATAGTCCCGTTGTTTAAAGCAAAAGGAACGGAAATCGGAGGCAAACTTTTCGAGTTAGGGACCGTTCAATAAAATTAAAATTCGTAGCGCCGGACCGCAAAAATCGGCGCTGGTGCGCTCTCCGTATATTGGTAAAAATGGAAATTTTCTTAGCATAATTCCAAGGTCAAGGCCAGGGTATATATAGTTATATATATACCTTGACCTATATAGTTTCAAGGTCACGTTAGATCACCGAGGTCAAGTCAGGCCAAATTCATGACAGGTTAATGGAACCAAACTTGGTCAACTGGAATGTTGTCATAAATTCAAATGACTGGCATGCGATTGATATCACTTTGCATGATACTCCCTACACATGCCGAAAACTACCGTTTGTCATTGTGTACCTAAGCGTTTCCATACTTTATTCACGTACTGCACTCCTTTCTCTGCGAAGCCAATTGCGCCAAGCCGCCCAACAGAACAGTCTGGTGGGCAGCCCGGTTCCGGTAACTGGAGCAGGTAATGACCTGATAAAGTGTTGCTATGTAGGTGACCTGAGGTTAAATGCCAGGTCCAGTATCTGTATTGCATCATTAGTAACATCTAAAATATAATCCATGTCCATTTGCGAGCATTTAACCAGCGCACGTCCGGGGGGGGCAGATATCTGCCCCCCTCCGGTTTTTCCTCATTCGCAGCCAACCTAATAGGGTTAGCCAGGCCAAACCGCGCATAGCTGTTCATTGGTCTTTTCCGCATATCCTCATACATTTTAAATTCTGGGTCATCTCAGGTCAGGTCACCAGGTCAGGCGAAGTGACCCAACTACACTCGGAGTTCTAGGTGGCATAACTTCCACAATAATTGGACTATTGATTTGAAACTTATAACATGTCATGATCTCATCAGGGACCATAATATGTATATCGAGTTTTTTTCGTAGCATTGACCTTAGGTCAGGTCGCTGCCATGGCTTCCCCATTATAGGGCTATGGTAAAATATACAAATGTTTCCTAGTTACATATTTGCGCTACGAATGATATCATAACGGTTGTGGCATGTAGATGGAAGCTATGCTCAATGCTACCGCTGGCATTTTTGCTCAGTGACCTCACCAAGGTCTCTGAGGTCACCTGAGATCACTACACATTTATGCGCATTACATCGCACTGCATTGAGCTAAAAGGCTGAAGTTACCGTAATTGTGCTTGTATCGTCAGGACGTGTCGATTGATACCTTACATGGCCTCCCTAGGCCTTGATCTCAGGTCATGACTTCATGACCTTGACCTAAGTTTCGGTTAACCTGACCTTAAATTACACCGCATATTGTCGGTTGCACATTTCAAGGACTGTTGAATAGCGTTCGCCATTTGTTTCTATCTGTTACAGGTCCTGAGATATTTGTCAATTTCTGAGTCCCACCTGATCCGGTCGAATTTGACCTATGATGGCCCAGTGACCTGAATGTTGACCTGAGCGAAACAAATTACCGAAACACTTTCGATAGAGCCCGTCACCAGCTATCCAACGCCGTTTTTCGTTTGTCGCTAGCTCGCATAGTTCCAGAGATTTTATGGGGGGGCAGTCATCTGGCCCCCCGGACATGCGAAGTTGGCGCGGACCGCCGGACGTGCGAGTGTTAACACTCGCACGTCCGGCGGTCCGCGCCAGCTTCGCATGTCCGTGAGGGGGAAGGGGGCAGATGTCTGCCCTATAAGATCTCTGTAACTATGCTAGCTAGCGACAAACAGAAAACGGCATTGGGTAGCTGGTGACGGGCTCTATTGAAAGTGTTTCGGTCATTTTTCGCTCAGGTCAACATTCAGTTCACTGGGCCATCATAGGTTAAATTCGACCAGATCAGGTGGAACTCAGATATTGACACATATCTCAGGACCTGTAACAGATAGAAACAAATGGCGAACGCTATTCGACAGTCCTTGAAATGCACTACCGACAATATGCGGTGCAATTTAAGGTCAGGTCAACCGAAACTCAGGTCAAGGTCATGAAGTCATGACCTCAGGTCAAGGCCTAGGGAGGCCATGTAAGGTATCAATCGACACGTCTTGACGATACAAGCACAATGACGGTAATTCCAGTCTTGTAATTCAGGTGACCTCAGAGACCTTGTTGAGGTCACTGAGCAAAAATGTCAGCGGTAACATTGAACATAGCTTCCATCTACATGCCACAATCGCTGTGAGATCATTTCGAGCTCAAATATGTAACTAGAAAACATTTGTATATTTTACCATAGCCCTATAATGGGGAAGCCATTGCAGCGACCTGACCTAAGGTCAATGCTACGAAAAAACGATACACATATTATGGTCCCTGGTGAGATCATGACATGCTATAAGTTTGAAATCAATCGCCCAATTATTGTGTAAGTTATGCTACCTAAAACTCCGAGTGTAGTTGGGTCACTTCGCCTGACCTGGTGACCTGACCTGAGATTACTCAGGATTAAAAAATATATGAGGATATGCGGAAAAGACCAATGAACAGCTATGCAAGGTTTGGCCCTGATAACCCCATTAGTTTGGCGTCAAATGAGGAAAAACCGAAGGAGGCAGATATCTGCCCCCGGACGTGCGTGGGTTAAGCCCAATAACAGCGATGCATAATAATGCCAAACGAAGTCATGCAAAACAAGAAAATTATGACATATCTTACCTTATTTGACCTTCAAAATATTGACCTAAGGTCACGAAATTTTCACACAATAGAGTTCACTATCGTACCCATCCACCGTGTGAATTTTGTTGCTCCGACTTTGATAGGAGCCGAGATATTAAGGGGGCGGAATTCGGCCCCCCTCCTGTGCGCACAATTTTCAGAGGCCCTCCAAGGCATGTGTTACTGAAGACACAAAAAAATACACAGTGATCTTCTGGGATTCTTGATCAGGTTGCTGGTTATCCAAACTACGATACATCTGGTATAATTTGAACACTGCAACAGTATAATGCAAGATGCTCCGAGGAAAGGGTTCAGATCAAGCCATTTCCACTTAATCTGGTTCCTATGTTACGTGGGATGATCCAATCTTAGAAGAGGCCGTCGGACTACGACCACCCTGCTGGATGCGTTCAACGTCAATGTAGCTGTCTCAGTGGCCTATATGTTACCTACTATATATGTTCTTTAATAGTTGCCTATTACACGATTGGTTAGTTCAGTACTTCTTGTCAGCCTTTCAGACGCTGTTCGCCGGTAATTGTACAGCCATTAGTGCTTATTCAGGCATCCCTCTCCCTCTCTAACACGCACATAACCCTTTATGTCTGGTTATCCCTGGTACTTGCGGACCTTATCGTACCAATGGAGCCCTGATAAACAAAATCTGCCTGTCGACCCCCCCCCCCCAATATCTTTGTTGTTCCCAGTCGGTACCCATCGCAGGCCGCATCAATTCAGGAGATATCTGCTTATATTAGCTGTCTGGTTTCACTAATGCTCAACAAATCGTGTCATGTGATGTTGATAATGTTGGAATTAGTTTCCTCCTCAAGTGTGCTTAATGGAATACTTGACGAGAACACAATCCAAATATTACGAACATCGTTTGTACCAACAGCTCGTCACAAACATTCAGACAAACCAGCAAATCACGCCGTGTGCATTAGACACGTTGATTGGCAGCGGGCCGCTGGGCATTGACACGCCTCATCACGTGCAGGCGAGGGCCGCAAGCGCAGTCAGGTGTCGATGGGTGCCCAGTCCGAGGTCACTCTGCCGGGCAAGGTCACCGAGAAGGACGTCAAGGCTCTGAACGCCTCCATCACGGCGCCCTCCGGATTGGAAGAGCCCTGCTTCCTCAAGAAGCTCGGCTCCGACCAGCTCGGTGAGGCACTGCGTCGTGTGTGTGTGTGTGCGTGCGTGCGTGTGCGTGTGTGTGTGTGTGTGTGTGTGTGTGTGTGCGTGCGTGCGTGCGTGCGTGCGTGCGTGCGTGCGTGCGTGCGTGCGTGCGTGCGTGCGTGCGTGCGTGCGTGCGTGCGTGCGTGCGTGCGTGCGTGCGTGCGTGCGTGCGTGCGTGCGTGCGTGCGTGCGTGCGTGCGTGCGTGCGTGCGTGCGTGCGTGCGTGCGTGCGTGCGTGCGTGCGTGCGTGCGTGCGTGCGTGCGTGCGTGCGTGCGTGTGTGTGTGTGTGTTGTGTGTGTGTCTTGTGTGTGTGTCTTGTGTGTGTGTCTTGTGTGTGTGTCTTGTGTGTGTGTCTTGTGTGTCTTGTGTGTGTGTATGTAGGTGTGTGTATGTAGGTACATCAGACGGCCCGGGTCCTCCAATGGTTCGGTGTCCTCTTCGTCGGCGCAGGGGACCTCCTTAGCGATCCAGGGCCTCCCCTGTCATGCCGGAGGCCCTCTTTCAACAGCTTGGGCCACTTCCGTCGGCCAATGGGACCTTTCTGACGGCCTGAGGACCCCTGCGGCAATTAGACCCCTCCGTCATTTCAGGGGCCCTCTTTGACGACCCAGGGCCTTTTCCGGCAAGCCGAAGGGCCCTTTTCATACGCTTTGACCCTGTCCATCGAGCCAGGAGCCATATATTGGCTTGGGCTCTGATGACAGCCCGGCTTTGCCGAGCTAAAGTACAATATCCGATAATCTTCACATATGATAACGTTTTCGCTCTCCAAACGAACATATGTAGGTGTGTGTATGTAGGTGTGCGCGCGCGTGCGCGTGTGCGCGTGTGCGCGTGTGCGCGTGTGCGCGTGCTTGTGGCCGTGTTTGGCACGTTGGACGTATTAGGTGTGTTATAACTTCGATGATTCAGGTTTTGTAGGGCTGCTTCATCGTCTGTATTGATCAGGACCGCCTCAGTGAACTGTGACGCCTAGTCATGTCCAATCAGTGGTGACAGTGCACACTGGGGTTGTGCGGAGATGTGGCGTCAGCAACATTACATTGCTGACGTCAGCAACATTACATCACGTGACAGATACAGGTTTTTCCGACTTTGACGCGACCCGCCCAGTCTAGTCCTATTCAGCTCGCATGAGTCCAGTTGATCTTGCAGGTGCCCTTTCGGACCCGAAGAGCACCCCAGCCTCATCAGCACGTCACATGCCTGTGGATTATTCAACAGTTAGTGGTCAATTCCAGCTGCGACTGCTCTTTCCAACTGGTATAGTCACCCCAACTCTCGGGCTGGTCTTCTCTTGTTTTCACGACCCTTGCTAGCTCTCAGGGTGGGCCTCTTCACGTGTCAAGGCACTTCCCACACAAGCTATTACCTGTACTTATACATTTTTAAAGGCTATATTTCTGCCCCACAGGGCGGCCACCTGGAGGGCTCCATTGGACTCGACAGGGAATAGGAACCCCTCCACCCCTTGGAAACTCCACTACGGCGTGGAGTAGTGGAGTAGAGCAGTCCGGACCCTTCCATTAGCTTACGAGCCCTTTACGTATGACCGGAAATCCTCCACTTCAGCTCGGATCGTCTCCGAAGTTCGGGGTCTCTTTATTGGCCTGAGGACCGCTGTCAGCTATGAGACCCTCTCCATCAGCATGAGCCAAAGCCGACCCAGCGGCTCTGCACGTCCGGCCTAGGGACCCACCCGTCGGCTCAGAGACCCTCTTTCACGGCTCAGCTCACTCTCGGTCAAGTCTGAATGTCCTCTTCAAAAGCTTGGGCTTCCTTTATTATGCAAGGGGCCCTGTGCGGTTCCGGTCCTCATTGGCCCAAGAGCCCTTCATGCCTGCTCTGGACTCTCTCAGACGGCCCGGGTCCTGCAATGGTTCGGTGTCCTCTTCGTCGGCGCAGGGGACCTCCTTAGCGATCCAGGGCCTCCCCTGTCATGCCGGAGGCCCTCTTTCAACAGCTTGGGCCACTTCCGTCGGCCAATGGGACCTTTCTGACGGCCTGAGGACCCCTGCGGCAATTAGACCCCTCCGTCATTTCAGGGGCCCTCTTTGACGACCCAGGGCCTTTTCCGGCAAGCCGGAGGGCCCTTTTCATACGCTTTGACCCTGTCCATCGAGCCAGGAGCCATATATTGGCTTGGGCTCTGATGACAGCCCGGCTTTGCCGAGCTAAAGTACAATATCCGATAATCTTCACATATGATAACGTTTTCGCTCTCCAAACGAACATTTGTAGCAAAAACGCTATTATTTGTATTCATTACATGCCAAGCAAAAATGTGGTCCCTCCATCGTGTCAGTCTTAAAAAGTAATTTTCTCTAGCGTCGAGGTCACCGGAGGTCACGTGACCTGGGGTAAATGGGTAACTCATTATTCATCAGACATTACACATATTGGCAGAATCGGATTCCTTGAATAATTACCAGTTCACAAATGCTTGGATATTTATATCTTGACTGATAATGAACTTAGGTATCGGCCACCGATCATAACCTTACAGAGTGACCTTCCAGAAATTCCCGGGGTTATAACTCCTGAACCGTTGACCTGATCCAAATAAAATTGGCACAGTTAGATTCAGGGCATAAGGTAACCCCATACACCGAATTTCCTCAAACTATGAGGCATCAAAGTGGACAATCACCCTTTTGTCCTTCGATTTGCCCTGTAATCTCCCAGCAGACAATCGGTCACTTTCAGACATAATTACTGACTACCTGTAGAAGTTGAGCATTCCCCTTCGTATAACTTCGCTACGTCATACCCTGAAGTAGTGAGAAATGCACAATGTATGCACCTGATCACGAATGGAAGACAACACGTGACAGGAGAATTTCCCGCTCACATCATTCTCGTAACTTACACCCCAGACGTCGTGACAGCCCAGTTCACGCGTAACTCATGATGTCGTGCCATCAGGAATATCGTTCACCCCGCGCGAGATCGGCCAGCACTTGGTGACGGTGAAGAAGAAGGGCACCCAGATCGCCAGCTCGCCCTTCAAGATCATGGTGAGCGCCAAGGAGGTGGGCGACGCCAGCAAGGTCAAGGTG
Source organism: Imbricaverruca yamaguchii (assembly GCA_034440575.1). Taxonomy (NCBI): domain Eukaryota; kingdom Metazoa; phylum Arthropoda; class Thecostraca; family Neoverrucidae; genus Imbricaverruca; species Imbricaverruca yamaguchii. The sequence goes on along the minus strand of JAOTOL010000647.1, from coordinate 66,832 downwards.
TCTGGCGGGATGCTCACTGGCAAGACGCACACCTTCAACAAGATCTTGATTGACACCACGGCGGCCGGTGAGATACCGTGAAACTGGAGAGCGGTGGCAAAGGCGCTGGACCGGTACAGTGTGTCCAAATGTGGTCATCTTTGATCCGTGATTCTTTCTGGTAATTGTCATTTCGTTTGTGAAATGCGTTTCAGTTTCTTCCCTCCTGAAGCATAGCATGCAACGCACATTAGCACTTTTCCATATTTGCGCGATCCTTAGGAAATGCCCAAATCCTTAAAATATGGAGCATACTATTCGAAAGTAAGTATGCGCTGTTCTCAACGATATTTTGATAAAAGTCTCTCGGAGGTTAAAAAAGATGACTGCCCTATTTTGCCTTGGTTTCAATTGACTTCAGTCCAGCTGATTGGCTATGCTTATGTTACCTATCAACTGTCCAATGCCTAGGCAATGCCCTTTAGATATTCTCTGCTTCGAACCACTCACAATGGGGGCAATATAATGCAAAATCGCACCGCTCTAAGTGTTAAACTTGGGTCTTACCCAACGGCACCTACACGCGTGAAATTACCGACAGGGATCTGTTGATGATGGTCCCCTACCCGTAACCACTCTTCGAACACAATGCATGCACAAATAATTATATAATTGCAATAATATAATAATGATAATAATAAACAAAAGAGGGGCGCAAACATAGCTTAGATAGCCAACTTCATCAGTTGGGTATTACAAATAGAACAAAAGTACGTTACAAATAGCTTCAATAGATGTGCATGCTATTGCATCTTCATGATCGGCACATGCTCAGCTTCAAAATAACATATGTCTGATATGTTGAACAGTGCGCTCTACCTATGAACCATGTATGCTGGTACGCATCATAGCTGGGACTTTCAAGCCGATGACTGCCTCAAGTGTCTACTGCATTAAGCAATGGCTGAGTCTGATGCTATCACTTGGTATCTCAGTATGCCTTCAGCATAGTTAAACTGGCCAGTAAATTGTTAAATGTGGTATGGCCACCCTGTTCAACTATCCTACTATGTTTTGGGCACGATTTGTCGTAGCTTAACAGTGAGACAGTGGGCACGCACTCACTGCATTAAGTTGTCTTCCAGCGGTTGCAATTCTGCACGAGAACATTTTCGTTACTTTTTTAAGCTTGGCTATGATATATGGCTCGCCATTTTCACCAAGTTTTAGCTACCTTTCCCAATGAGAGGATCGCGTTCCGGAAGATCTTTCGCGTCAGAAACACCTCAGTTTATACAACAGTGCACCTGCAATGCTGGAAAACCCAGTTACCGAAAGCACTAAGTCGCTGCAACTAGTCTCTGTCCATTGTTGATGAACGGCCAATGTTTATCCCTTCGCCTTTGCCCATCCTCTCTGACCATATAATCTTGCAATATGAAGAATCGATCTGATTTTCGCGGCCCTTCTTCCTTTCCAGGCTACGGCGGTCTGTCCTTATCCGTGGAAGGACCAAGCAAGGCAGAGATCAAGAGTGATGAGAAGAAGAACGGCCAATTGGAGGTATCATACAACCCCACGGAGCCGGGCTTCTACATCATCAACCTCAAGTTCGCCGACCACCACGTCAAAGGATCACCCTTCACCTGCAAAGTAGGCACCACGTGATGTTCTTCCTGGCGTTCTTCTGCGGTCTAGACGATGGACAGTGTACCATTGTCAGTGGTGTCGAAGGTTTTGAAAATGCATGGGAAGCACTTGCTATAATATGTACGTATTTATGCGCCGTGAGTTATAATACCGATGGGAAGAACCCGCGGGCAGTTTTCTAATAACACGTTTGCCATGGCATGCGCATCTCAGTCGCGTTCAGCACATTGCCAGAAACCGATATGTGTCACTATATTGCGTAACAACACAGCAAGCACATACTAAGCTTCCGTGTTCCAGTGGGCTGTTGTCGCAAGCTGCATTTGTCAATTTGTCAGTTTCCCCGAGTCACGAGTTCTGCTTCAGTAACTGTCCACTCACATCCAAGTCAACGCTTTCAACACGCTCACTAGCTCTACCTCTGTCACCGAGCCCCGCATTTACGTTCGATTTAATGCTGATTCGGTCTGTGTCGTCATCGCCACTACGCTGGTTGCGCAGGGGCACTCCGCCACACGCTCAGCGGCGTCGGCCACGTCTGCCGACAGGTGACGGGCGAGGGCTCCAACATGCAGACGGAGCGGATCAAGCGCGACCGCGAGGCGGTTCCACTCAGCTCGGTCGGCTCCAAGTGCGCGCTCACCTTCAAGATCCCGGGCCTGTCGGCGCTCGACCTGTCGGCGGCCGTCGCCTCGCCCGGCGGCGTCGTCGAGGACGCCGCCATCGGCGAGCTCAAGGACAACCTGCACGTGGTCAACTTCGTGCCCAAGGAGCTGGGCACCCACACGGTGTCGGTGCGCTACCGCGACGTGCACATCCCCGGCTCGCCGTTCCAGTTCACCGTCGGTCCGCTCAAGGTGAGACGACACTCCCTGCCCATAGCCGGCGGAGTCGGCAGCGTGCAGGTGAGCGGACGTGCGACCTCCTCAATTGTCGCCGGTATATCACAAATAGGCGATCATGAAATACGACCGTGAGGTGGCAAGATCGGGGAGACAGTCAAGTCACGTGGTCAGGCCACACGATGTCCGCCGCCGTTTCCGTCCTGGATTAGGGTGCACAGTTGGGCTTTGAGGTTCTCTACGAGCTTGCTTAGCCTATGCTAATGCCATGCTCCACACGTAGTCGGGAGTTTCTCTGGGAGCAGAGGTGATGTTCTACTTACCTTCATGAACTGCGGTGGCATTGAGCCTTCAGTAAAAAAAAAATTAATCCGAGTTGTTGGGGTGGCTTGAGGAGCCAGGGTTCTATTGCTAAGCAAAGCTTGTTGCGTGAACCCTGGCCACAGCACCCGATTCATAAACTCCAGTTCAACGGCAGAATTTAGACCGAAAGTTTAACGTGCCGCCAATGCACCGACACGGCCGCCCGGTAGCTCGTCCCCGGCCTTATCGGGCCAGCTGCCAACCGACACTCCCGGCCGGGGGCTAAATGCAAGCGCGCTAAGCGACCCGAACCCTGTGTTGCCAGTACGGGGAGACCAGTGCAGGCCAGCGCTCTAACCAACTGAGCTACCGGAGCGGCTTAGTTTGAAGACTTGCTTGCGAGCTTCAGCGTATGACATGATGGCATGACGTGATGTGGGCTGATACTCTCTGTTATGAACTGCTGCACCTGATAGTAGCCGGAATACTGAAATCTGGAGCCGAAGCCTTAAGTGGCATCCCGTCGACATGACTGCGACTTGACCCCTTAACATTACCACATTGTCTGACCTTTCATCCGGGACATGGACACGGTTCTCCGGATGCCAGCAGTCACGCTAAGCCCCTGGGCTGAAGCATTGAAGTAGATATCGTGACCCCAACTTGCGACGTAAGCCCGCGACCTGAACCTGTAGCCCGTCACGCGACTTGAAATGTCACCTGACCCATGAACCGGACCTGCGACCTGACTCACGATCTGATCCGCGGCTGGGTCATCGACCTGACCTGTGATTTCATTTTGAGAGCTGACCGGTGACCCTTCTTTAGCCTGACCCTGACCTGACCCGGGAGACCTGACCTTCAGGACGGCGGCGCCCACCGCGTTCACGCCGGAGGGCCTGGCCTGGAGTGTGGCGAGCAGGGCATGCCGAACGAGTTCAACGTGTGGACTCGCGAGGCGGGTGCCGGCTCGCTGGCCATCAGCGTCGAGGGACCCGGCAAGGCCGACATCGACTTCAAGGATCGCCAGGACGGCTCCTGCTATGTCAGCTACGTCGTCTCTGAACCCGGTGCGTGACACCCCCACCCCGTGATCTCCGGTGGGCCGTGGGTGCCTTTGTGAAGCTTAGACCATGGAGCGTGACAATGGAAATAATCGAATTCAGCCGAGTGGAAGGTTTTCAGGTGTTCACCGTGTACTGTAGCACTACGGTGTGTCTGCGGTATACCACGCCGCCACCAGTAACGATGTGGAACTGTGGCTGGGGTGCCAGGGAGTGCATCACTGCATGGACTGCGGGATACCCTCGCGACCGACCACCCTGAAGCGACCTTACGCTTCGTTATTGATATGAAAGAGATACGTGTGTTTGATAATCCTACTTCAGAACAAAAAGTCAGTGGCACCCAGACACGACCAAAGCACGTCTATGCTTGTACTGCTGCATGGTAGCGATGGACACTGGATTTCGTCTTAGCGTTGGATCGTGCATTGACTTCCGGTTTGGCTCTGGCACGGTGCTCAGCTCAGGAGTGATGTATTTTGCCCTCGGCGAAGTGCCCAAGGCCAAGCTGCGAACGTGCAGAAAAGCATACGTCGTGAAATTGGCTCCGGGCGTGTTTTGACAGCACGCTGACGTCAGCCACCCATTAACGTGGAGCTCGAATATGATATTTAATAACTCAACGATCCTGTGACGAGAATTTCCTGCTGACAGCGATGCCCAGGAATGTGCTGAAGCTGTGCTAAAATTCCGACGATGTTTGTGGCCAGAACTGACAGTTATTCCAGAGTGTTTGCACGTGGCGCATAAAACGAGGACATCGCTGGACTGCCCCATAAACTACGGTCATAATACGGTACTCAAAATTGACACTCTTAGCAACACAACATTCGTGTTCCCGCAGCAAGTACAACTTAAATACTATGTTAGCCAATATTGCGAACTAAATGAACAACACCTGCTCACTGTACATATGTATTTGCTATTCAGAGTAAATGAGCACAGTAAGGCCCATTTTGTTCCGCTATGTTTGCTGCAGCTTTGCCCTCCGCAAGTAACGTTAGACTCCACTGTGGCTTAGGCTCTTCACGTGGCCTCATAATCGTTTAACGATAACTCCACCAGCATATTATTGGCGTTGCTTGTGAACGTTTCAGCACCTTCCCTTCGTGTTTGTGTTTCCGTCGCAACAGCTGTAGGTGGTGACGGGCTTTCCCAAACAGGCGATGGTAATTAATATACGAGTTAATAATGGACCACGTGCATGGGTGGAGGATGCAATGCTCTAGGTGTCCAATTTCAGCACCATCCTTGGCGACTGTGGCACGAACCCCCTCCAAATTTGCATTGCTTTAATCCAATGTGTAACTATATCTCTCTGTATAACTATATGTTGCAGCACTTTGTACCCACGCATACGCATCGCCTTGTGCATCATATTAGGAACATGAACGGCAATGGTGTCATTGCCGAAGGTGCAGTGCAAGTGCGTTCATATTGGGCTGAATTTTCCACCGAACGCTGCAAATTTAAAACTGATAAATTTGCCTTGAACTTGATCACTCTGAGCAATGCGTCGTGCTGTGCACGCGGGGTTTGGTTGCATGACAACGTCGCCTCCTGCCGCGCAGGCGAATACCGGGTTGGAATCAAGTTCAACGACCAGCACATCCCCGAGTCGCCGTACAAGGTGTTCGTGACGCCGTCCAACAAGGACGCCCACAAGGTGTCGGTCGGCCAGCTGCCTGAGGCTGGCGTACAGGTCAGTGGCAGCTGGCGTCCAGGCCAGTGGCAGCTGGGTCAGTGGCAGCTTGTGTCCAGGTCAGTGGCAGCTGGTGTTCATATCAGTGGAAGCTGGCGTCCAGGCCAGTGGCAGCTGGTGTCCGGGTCAGTAGCAGTTGGTGTCCAGGTCAGTGGCAGCTGGTGTCCAGGTCAGTGGCAGCTGGCGTCCAGGTCAGTGGCAGTTGGTGTCCAGGTCAGTGACATCTGGTGTCCAGGTCAGTGGCAGCTGGTGTCCAGATCCGTGGCAGCTGATGTCCAAGTTAGTGGCAGCTGGTGTCCAGGCTAGTGGCAGCTGGTGTCCAGGTCATTGGCAGCTGGTGTCCAGGTCATTGGCAGCTGGTGTTCAGACCCGTGACAGCTGGTGTCCAGGTCAGTGGCATCTGGTGTCCAGGTCAGTGGCAGCTGGTGTCTAGATCCGTGGCAGCTGGTGTCCAGGTCAGTAGCAGCTGGTGTCCAGGTCAGTGGCAGCTGGTGTCCAGGTCAGTGGCAGCTGGTGTCCAGGTCATTGGCAGCTGGTGTTCAGACCCGTGGCAGCTGGTGTCCAGGTCAGTGGCATCTGGTGTCCAGGTCAGTGACAGCTGGTGTCCAGGTCAGTGACAGCTGGTGTCCAGGCTAGTGGCAGCTGGTGTCCAAGGTCAGTGGCAGCTGGTGTCCAGGCTAGTGGCAGCTGGTGTCCAGGTCAGTGACAGCTGGTGTCTGTGATGTTCTGCAGGCTCCGGCTCAGATCAGTGTTCGAGGCCAGCGGCCACACACGTGGGTCGTGGGTCGTGGGTCGAACTGACCGTTAGGTGCGGCTGACACTTGGCAGCAGCTGTTGGCTACCATATCCATCCAAATACCCAGCGCCTCCCCAAGACGCGTGTGAACGAACGAACATATCAGAGCGCAGCATAGCATAGTAGGAAATAACATACACGCGTCTGATGTTCCCACAATCGATCACACATAGTGATGGGTGGGCCCGGACCGGCGGACCGTTAATGTTTTGGGCCGCTGTCGAGGGCGAGTCCCACGTCTCGACTCGCGGATAGATGAGTTGGAGGCGTGAGCGCAGCATCACTGCACGAGTCTCCCCGGTCCTCCTCTGTCGACCTGGGTCGCCACCTATTGACTGCCCCGGTGGACGGTTCCGGAGTGGATTCATATTGTCAATAGCTGGCGAAGCGAGCAGCATAGGTGAAACTAAACCCGGCGGATGCCTGGCGGGTCTGACCTTGTGAGGTAAAATTTTTACCCAGAGGTACCATCGGACGCAGATTAGCCGATTTGCTTAATAATTCACGACGAAAAAAAAAGGTTACCCGGAGCGACAACCGACGCAGATGAACCGTTGATGAGCCGTAGACGTAGATCAGCCGAAGTACAAAACACCGTGCTAATCCCACACACAGCCCTGCATGAACGCATGCTACTAACTACTATTAACAACTAACACGCGGCAGCCGGAGTGAGAGGTGCTGTAGAAAATTGTCTCCCTACCCGCACGGCAGAGAATCGTCAGCGCTCTTCGACAAGAGCTGACAAAATCAGTCACTTACCAACCTTCCCCCACCACAACTGCAAACTGTCTTGAGGATGAAAGTGAGCTAAAACTCAAAATATCCGGCAGATGCCCCCGCCCACCCCCACCTTTAGCACTTTAACGTCAAAGACATTAAAACGTAAGACTCCTTTAACATGAATGTACATTTGCCATGAACTTGCTTCCAAAACCCATTTGCTTTATACGCGGCGCAAATTGCCTTTATGGTCCGGCAGGCCTCTAAACACACTCAACCCTCTCCCGTTGCGAATTTAGCCCTTTCGTATTTATTTTTCTGTGGATGCTTTATCATATTGTGTCGTGTACTCGTGGCGTATTTGATAGATGCATGTCTGTATTGCACTGTTGCATAGCAGCCAAAGTAAATTTGAATGTGCAACGAAATACACTACAATACACATCACACATTTGTATTTCTGGAACGGTCCGACATGGAACTTCTTACATCTCAGTCGGCGTGTAATTGGGCGACTTCTGTGAGTTATGCGCAATGCCGTTTCACTATGTCCGGTCGGTCACATGGTTTGTGCGTTATCATGTCTTGCAGGCATTGCACATAGCATGGTCATGTACGTTAGGCGTCAGACGCAATGTTAATACGGACATCGGTGTAGCTCTGGGACCAGGCGGAGTCAGCTGACGACTGGGTAGCTCTGGGACCAGGCGGAGTCAGCTGACGACTGGGTAGCTCTGGGACCAGGCGGAGTCAGCTGACGACTGGGTAGCTCTGGGACCAGGCGGAGTCAGCTGACGACTGGGTAGCTCTGGGACCAGGCGGAGTCAGCTGACGACTGGGTAGCTCTGGGACCAGGCAGAGTCAGCTGACGACTGGGTAGCTCTGGGACCAGGCAGAGTCAGCCGACGACTGGGTAGCTCTGTGACCAGGCAGAGTCAGCTGACGACTGGGTAGCTCTGGGACCAGGCGGAGTCAGCTGACGACTGGGTAGCTCTGGGACCAGGCGGAGTCAGCTGACGACTGGGTAGCTCTGGGACCAGGCGGAGCCAACTGACGACTGGGTAGCTCTGGGACCAGGCGGAGTCAGCTGACGACTGGGTAGCTCTGGGACCAGGCGGAGTCAGCTGACGACTGGGTAGCTCTGGGACCAGGCGGAGGATGTACGCTACTACCCCAGCTCGGAGACCGCTATTGAGTGGCCCCAAGCTGTGAAATGCGCAGCTTTCGACGTTCCTCGACGTTATTATGTGACATAACGGTGAGAAGTATACTTCGGGAAAATGCACGATCGCATGCACGGACGGATTTAATTTGCATGCCGGACACGTACCGTCCAGTTTATTCACATATCGGAAACAGGCATCGGCGTGGTCTATGTGCATATGGAACGAATAAACGAATGACACTCAAGGAATAACGTCCACATGCATTTACCACGTGCATCTGCGTATGGAACGGAGCGTGCTCTGATTTTGTTTATGGAGCTTTGACATCAGGCGAACATCAACGCTCGCAGTACTAGCTACACATTGAAAGCTTGGCCGGCATAGTATGACGTTGAAACGCTAAGATCCTGTCAAGATGTCGGGAAGTAACGTAAATACTAGTTGCAGTTGCTTACTGCGATATTGTGTCGTGTCATTGCGATAGAGCGCTATCACAGTTCACGGGCTTGAGTATCTGACAGCCTTACTTCCAAGATTTCAATGAAATTTGCAGTGTGTTCTGGCTTTCGCTTCAAGATGGGAATTACCAAGCACCGGCCTGACGCGTGTACCGATGAAGTTCCCGCGTGTACCCGACACGTGTACCGATGAGGCTCCCGCGTGTACCCGACACGTGTACCGATGAGGCTCCCGCGTGTACCCGACACGTGTACCGATGAGGCTCCCGCGTGTACCCGACACGTGTACCGATGAGGCTCCCGCGTGTACCCGACACGTGTACCGATGAGGCTCCCGCGTGTACCCGACACGTGTACCGATGAGGCTCCCGCGTGTACCCGACACGTGTACCGATGAGGCTCCCGCGTGTACCCGACACGTGTACCGATGAGGCTCCCGCGTGTACCCGACACGTGTACCGATGAGGCTCCCGCGTGTACCCGACACGTGTACCGATGAGGCTCCCGCGTGTACCCGACACGTGTACCGATGAGGCTCCCGCGTGTACCCGACACGTGTACCGATGAGGATCCCGCGTGTACCCGACACGTGTACCGATGAGGCTCCCGCGTATACCCGACACGTGTACCGATGACCGCGACCCACAGTGAGGCTCCCGCGTGTACCCGACACGTGTACCGATGAGGCTCCCGCGTGTACCCGACACGTGTACCGATGAGGATCCCGCGTGTACCCGACACGTGTACCGATGAGGCTCCCGCGTGTACCCGCACCCCCGATGAGCTCCCGCGTGTACCCGACACGTGTACCGATGAGACTCCCGCGTGTACCCGACACGTGTACCGATGAGGCTCCCGCGTGTACCCGACACGTGTACCGATGAGGCTCCCGCGTGTACCCGACACGTGTACCGATGAGGCTCCCGCGTGTACCCGACACGTGTACCGATGAGGCTCCCGCGTGTACCCGACACGTGTACCGATGAGGCTCCCGCGTGTACCCGACACGTGTACCGATGAGGCTCCCGCGTGTACCCGACACGTGTACCGATGAGGATCCCGCGTGTACCCGACACGTGTACCGATGAGGCTCCCGCGTGTACCCGACACGTGTACCGATGAGGCTCCCGCGTGTACCCGACACGTGTACCGATGAGGCTCCCGCGTGTACCCGACACGTGTACCGATGAGGCTCCCGCGTGTACCCGACACGTGTACCGATGAGGCTCCCGCGTGTACCCGACACGTGTACCGATGAGGCTCCCGCGTGTACCCGACACGTGTACCGATGAGGCTCCCGCGTGTACCCGACACGTGTACCGATGAGGATCCCGCGTGTACCCGACACGTGTACCGATGAGGCTCCCGCGTGTACCCGACACGTGTACCGATGAGGCTCCCGCGTGTACCCGACACGTGTACCGATGAGGATCCCGCGTGTACCCGACACGTGTACCGATGAGGCTCCCGCGTGTACCCGACACGTGTACCGATGACCCGCCGATGAGGCCCGCGTGCACCCGACACGTGTACCATACCGATGAGGCTCCCGCGTATACCCGACACGTGTACCGATGAGGCTCCCGCGTGTACCCGACACGTGTACCGATGAGGCTCCCGCGTGTACCCGACACGTGTACCGATGAGGATCCCGCGTGTACCCGACACGTGTACCGATGAGGCTCCCGCGTGTACCCGACACGTGTACCGATGAGGCTCCCGCGTGTACCCGACACGTGTACCGACGAGGCTCCCGCGTGTACCCGACACGTGTACCGATGAGGCTCCCGCGTGTACCCGACACGTGTACCGATGAGGATCCCGCGTGCACCCGACACGTGTACCGATGAGGCTCCGACCGACCCGCGTGTACCCGACACGTGTACCGACGAGGCTCCCGCGTGTACCCGACACGTGTACCGATGAGGATCCCGCGTGTACCCGACACGTGTACCGATGAGGCTCCCGCGTGTACCCGACACGTGTACCGATGAGGCTCCCGCGTGTACCCGACACGTGTAGCGGCGCCATCTAGACGAGTACACTTCAGCAGCGGATGGTGGCGCTGATGGTGATGCTCGTCGGCAGGTGGATAAGCCGATCGTGTTTACCGTCGACCGCACCGACTGCAAGGGACAGCTGGACTGCAAGGTGGTGTCGCCCAGCGGCCAGGAGGACGACTGTTTCGCTCAGTATCTGGACGAGGACACCTACTCGGTGCGCTTCCTGCCCAACGAGAACGGCATCCACCAGGTCAGTGGGCCCGGCCAGTGGGGTGAGCATCCACCAGGTGGGTGGGTTCGTCACTCACCTGGTCTGTGGACGGAAGACTGAACACCCAGCAGGTCGGTGGGTGAACACCTACCAGGTCAGTGGTGTTTGGCATCCACCAGGTCAGTGGTGTTTGGGACCCACCTGTTCAGTGGGCTGAACATCCACCTGGCCAGTGGGTTGAACGCCTACGATGTCAGTGGGTTTGACACCCACTAGGCCAGGTAGGCTAAGCGCTCATTAGGTTGGGGCGACGTCAGCAGCGAGACAATGCACCAGCACGCCGGCGGGTAAAACGAAGGCAGCTACGTTATCGGTGGGCGCGGTTTGTTGCGTGCTGCCTCTCGTGTGAGCCGCACATGGCGGCTGGTGGCGAGTGTTCAGTGTGTTGTGCACCGCCGGTGTACCGCTGGTGTACCGCTGGTACCGCCGGTGTACCGCTGGTGTACCGCCGGTGACTGTACCGCTGGTGTACCGCTGGTGTACCGCTGGCTGGTGGCGAGTGTTCAGTGTGTTGTGCACCGCCGGTGTACCGCCGACGCCGACGCCGACTGACAATCTGCCCGCGCCACCAGCTGCACGTCAAGTGGAACAACGTGCACGTGCCGGGCTCGCCGTTCCGGCTGAAGATCGGCAAGCAGGACGCCGACCCCGCCGCCGTGCACGCGCAAGGCAAGGGCCTGGAGAGGGGCCACACCGGCCACAAGGAGGACTTCATCGTGAACTCGTGCAACGCCGGCGCCGGCACCCTCGGCGTCACCATCGACGGCCCGTCCAAGGTGGGCGCGCCGGCCACTGTCGTGTGCCTGCCTGCTATTCCAACCAGTATAGGTTGGTTATTTGCTTTACGACACATCGACCGTTGAGTCGTGCAGCGTCGTCAATCTCTCACGCCGATTGGTCGCGGGCGAAGAGTAGCGACAGGTGAGACTCGAACTCACAACCTTTCGATTGTGAGACAAGCAACTTACCCCTAGATTACTCGTCCCCGCGGCCACTGTTGCAGCCTGACTGGGCGGTAGAGGTACTGTACCTCGGCAGGTGTTGCGCACCCATGCCATTCCAGCAAACGACGCAACATGCTAAATGCCAGCTGATCTCAGCTGGCGAGTAAGCAACGCCAGATCGTCTGGCATTGAATTAGAGAGATTGTTAAATCATTGTCTTCAATGGTGTTTCCAGAGAAATCATAGAGAGTAGCTGGTCGTGTTCTAGACGATGGGATGGGATCGCAAGCCATACGTTGACGAGCGGCTACTCCCGCGTCTCTCGCCCCGCCCGTGTTTGGTGTTTGCCGTACCGCGGCGGCAGAGTTTGCGTGTGCGGCCGCCAGGTGTCCATGGACTGCACCGAGGTGGACGAGGGGTACAAGGTGCGCTACACGCCGCTCAGTCCCGGCAGCTACTACATCGGCATCAAGTACGACGGCTACCACATCGCCGGCTCGCCCTTCAAGGTGGACGTTACCGGTACGTGATGACGTCATCGGTGGTCTGTGCCTTGAGTGCGCCGCCGGTGGCGAACAAGTTTTGGTCGAAGCAACCTGGGTTATCTGCTCCAGGGGAACTGAATTTGGATCTTTGTGCTTGTGCACGTGGTGTGTTTAGTGAGCTCATCTGTATATGACCAGGCACTTGTATGCGTTGATGTCATTTATTTGATAAAAGTAGATTACCACACATAAAATAAACTGAACCGAATTTTCGTACATACATGAATGCATATATGCATACATACATACAGTAATGCATATGAACATAAACGTATGCAAGCTCACACATACGCACATACATGAATGCATGTACACTCATGCATACTTGCACATGCATACACACATGCATGCACACATGCATGGATGCACACACATGAGTGCGCACATACACACAAACACAAACACACACACACACACACACACACACACACACACACATATATATATATATATATATATATATAAGCTGCCAGTTAGCTCATACTGGTGGCCCACAGTGTCAGGTATACGAGATATGTAAAGGAGATCTGATATGCTTCCTATCCATCCCAGATTTTCTCATGGTCAGTGGACTGTATCTTGATAACGATTGTTCGGGTGAATTACCTCCCGTGTGCGAAAAAAAAACATGTCGGTACGCCCTGAGCGGGCTGCTCAACCCGATCTGACGCTTACAGTTTTAGCCAACCGAACGAATTATATCTTTCAAAAGAACTGGGTTGGAGCAAAAGAACTGGATTTAGCTAGAAACTGTAATGGGGACAGTAAAAAATTCTTTAGTTTCTACAAGCTGAGTAAAGTTTATAGCACAATTGGTCCACTGGAAGTAAATGGAACTACATTGGGTGAGGATAGTGAGATGGTTGAGGAGCTGAGCAAGCAGTTCAAATCAGTGTTTGTATTGGAAGATATGACCAATCTGCCGACCGTACACCATAGTTCAGTGACATGGGATCTGACGAATGATGTTGATTTCATTGCTAGTGATGTTGTTTACAATCATATCAGGAAAATAAAGCCAAACAAGGCAGCAGGACCTGATGCAATTTATGCTAGGGTGTTGCGGGAAACTGAAAAGGAACTGGCATTTCCACTTAGTATAATATTTTGTAGATCAGTTTCACAAAATGAAATTCCAACCGATTGGAAAAGGGCAAATCTAGTTCCTATTTTCAAGAAAGGAGAAAGAGGGAAAGTTGAAAACTATAGGCCAGTAAGTCTCACATCCCTAGTCTGCAAGGTACTCGAATCAATTATCAAGGATAGAATAGTTAGTTATCTGGAAGGTAGCAGATTGATTCAAGATACTCAACATGGGTTTAGAAAAGGACGATCGTGTCTCACAAACCTCTTGGACTTTTTTAACTTCGCGACAGAACAATTTGATCAGGGAAATCATGTTGATGTAGCATATCTTGACTTTAGTAAGGCCTTTGACAAGGTACCCCATAACCGGTTAATGATACAGCTTCAGTCCCATGGTATTGCAGGTAGCATCTTAAAATGGATAGATTTGTGGCTTTCAGATAGACAGCAAAGAGTGATGCTAAATGGTACAAAGTCATCATGGCAAAATGTTCTTAGTGGAGTCCCCCAGGGGTCAGTACTGGGGCCACTACTGTTCATTATATTTGTTAAAAAAACATTGAAAGTGGCCTAAGCAGTAAAGTTTTGACATTTGCGGATGAGTTGAAGTTCTTTAGGGCAATAACAGGTCAAGATGAGCATATCTCGCTGCAAAAAGACTTAGACGAACATGTGAAGTGGTCCGAAGAATGGCAAATGAAATTTAATTTTGATAAGTGCAAAATCATACATGTAGGTAAGCAGCATATGAAGGCTCCATACTTGATGGGTGGCCAAGTGCTATCAGTGACTCAACAGGAGAAGGATTTAGGTGTTATTCTAAACACAAAACTGGGGGCATCAGAACAGACCAAGGAAGCCAGGAAGAAGGCACTGAGAATGCTCGGGGCAATAAATAGGAATGTATCATACAGAAGTGAGGAAGTGATCAGGAAGCTTTACTGTGCATACGTCAGGCCACATTTGGAATACTGCATCCAAGCTTGGTCTCTTAGCTATGAAAAAGATTGTTGGCTTTTAGAGAGAGTACAAAAGAGGGCTACAAAAATGGTTAATGGCAGAAGCAACCTGGCATATGAGGAAAGATTGAAGAACTTGAATATGTTTTCACTTAGATATAGAAGACAGACAGGAGATCTCATCGAGGTCTTTAAATTTGTCCATGGTCTGGAGAGGGGATACCTTGGGGAATTGTTTGAATTGAACAGAAATGATGAAATTCGAGGTCATAAATTAACAATTAAAGTTAACCACAGCAGAACAAGGTTAAGGCAAACTTTCTTCACCAACAGGGTAGTAGAACACTGGAACCAGCTGCCAGAAAATATTGTCAGTAGCAGCACATTGAACATTTTTAAAAACAGCATAGACAATCATTATAAGAATAGAGGGCTTGCTTTTCAGTATTACAGGGAGGGCTGATTGACAGATTTGGTGGGCAACTGGTTTAGTGTACAGAGTGCAACCAAGAAGGGCCCTTGTGGCTCATAATTGCACTAATCTTTTATGTCTTTATGTCTTTATGTCTTTCAAATATCTGCAATATTGTTGTTGAGACAGCACCTCAGTGGCGCACGACAGCCAAGCATTGCGGGCGCTTCTGACACAACGGCCACTGACTAGTTAAAAAAAACAGCTCACGCTGCCCGCACACTCGATTGGCGGCTCATGCTGCCAGGTTGACCACGTTACCGGTCAACGCTGCCAGGGAGTTAACGTTGGCGGCCCACGCTGCCAGGTTGACCACGTTACCGGTCAACGCTGCCAGGGAGTTAACGTTGGCGGCCCACGCTGCCAGGTTGACCACGTTACCGGTCAACGCTGCCAGGGAGTTAACGTTGGCGGCCCACGCTGCCAGGTTGACCACATTACTGGTCAACGCCGCCAGGGAGTTAACGTTGGCTGGCGTCCTGCCCCACTCGACCGGTCCAGCGTCATCTGTACGATGACGCACCTGATGCACCAGCTGCGGACGATCCGCTGGTGCATCAGGTGATGTGGCACCATGCTGACTGCTGTTCACAAACAGCGGATCTCGACGCGCCCGTTATGTTGAGCTGAGCAGGATTGCACACGGCACGGTTCGTTGTCTCCACTGTGCTGTTGGTGCGTTGCGTAAGCCCTGCTCTTCATAATTTTATCCGAAGTGCTACACTGGATAATCGCTACCCTTCCGAACACAGGTACCCAGCAAATACTGAACTTATCCTGCCTGAAGAGCTAGGCTGACTGAACGTAGCCTGAACCTGCCACCTTGTGGCTCCAAATAACCACCCAATGGCCCACGTAACCATGCTCTGGCGCTACTTTAGACACACCTCTTTGAGGTCTAGCAATCCGTTTCCGAATTCTGATGAACCCTGGTCGCTGACCTTAGGAATATGGCCATGTACGATTCCTCCAGCTGCCAATCTTGCTAGCAAGTGGTCCAAATAGCAGTGCCGACACCTCCTGGTGTATGTGCTTCCACTTGGTGTCTCTGCTCCCACTAGGCGATGAGCTGGTTGAAAAGTAGCAGCAGAGCCTCCAAACACCAGTGGGGCGTCTCCCTCCTGATGTTGTTCCTTTCCTCCAGGTGACGAACTAGCCGAGAAGGGGCCCAAGGAGCAATCCGCCGTGGTGGTTGAAACAATCGAAAAGCGCGCGCCCAACAAGGAGGAGAAGCATGTCAACGCTATGCCTGTGTTTAACTCGGACGCCAGCAAGGTGAACTCCAAGGGCATGGGCCTGAAGAAGGCCTTCGTCGGACGCCAGAACCAGTTCCAGGTGGACGCTGGACGTGCCGGTACGTGTCTGCGCGTGGTGCTATTGCCGGCGTACTACTGGTGCACCGGTGTCGGGTGTTTCCTGTCCAGGCGTCCGATGTGTTGTACCAGCAGCATCTGGTCATGCCACTCCAGTGGTGGCGTCGGGGTACATTTGCGGCTACATTTGTGTGTTCAATGCATTAGCAATGCTTTTCTGACCAGCTGTGACCTGCGGTACGCCCTTGCTACATTGTTCGGCTTGCCACCTTTCGTTTCAGTGCCTCACGCAGGAATTTGCTAGGAGCCCGCAATCGACTGTGGGATAGTCGTCAAACCAAATCAGACTCCATCAGCAGTTCTTAGATAATGGAAAATGGTTGGCCATCATTTGATGGGCACGCCCCTATCTAGCATTTTCGACGAGGTCCTGCTGTGTCCCACAGCACCGGTAGCTCGTGGTCCGTTCTGATCGGTAGAAGCTCCACCAAGCAGAGCATTCGGTCAATACTTCCCGAGCTGTGTCCCAGTTCTTCTGAAAGCAGCGGATCACAGTTAGATTACACTAGCTGGCTCTTGGTGACATTCACTGAAGTCTGGAGGGCGTGCTCTGAACGCAGCCCGTTCCCACAGGTCAAGACATGCTGTGGGTGGGCTGCTTCGGCCCCAAGAACCCGTGTGAGGAGGTGCACATCAAGCACATGGGCCGCAACCAGTACCACGTGTTCTACACGGTCAAGGAGCGCGGCAAGTACATTCTGGTGGTGCGCTGGGGCTCCGAGAACATCCCCGGCTCGCCGTTCGAGGTGGAGGTCTAGTGACGTGACCGGTGGCGTCGCGTGGTGACGTCACGTGGTGACGTCACGCGGTGACGTCGTCCGGCCGCCGTCGGCAGGAGGCAGACGCTCGGTGCCTTGTTGTGTGCCTTGGCGTGCAGTGCCATCGGCCGGACCACCGCGTCGCGTAACGAGACAGCTAAGCTGTCCACCACCCCGTCCCAGCCGACGCGAAAGCGTGAAGTCCTCGTATGCCCTCCGCTAGCGCAGGCGACCCCGCCAAACCAACCCGGCCCTTCACAGGGAGAATGGCAGTCGGAGAGGGTGAGAGGAAGAGAAAATCAGCAGAGCCGTCTTCTTCCCGCCGTGATGGCCAACACTGGTGCGTCCGCGCATTCAGTATGTTCTTTGTGCATGGGCGAGTGATGGCAGTTGGTCCCCCCGTCGATACCCCCGCAAACGCCGAAGGTATTGATCGCGTCCTCTGCCTTCCTGTGTGCGAATGTGTAGCTCTGTTGGTAGTTCTGCCCGTACCACAGACGTCCGTTGTCTGCTTGCCGTGGCTGCCCCGTTCTGCGCATACTGCGCGTCTGATTCCGTAAAACTCTGCCAGGTTGTTTTATATCCCAGGTCGACGCGGCTGGGAAAAAGCCGAGAACATGTGCCAATTGAAGTCTGCTTCCGTCTGAAATTCCGCGCGGGAGTAAGTTACGTCGAATGTGACATCTACCTGCGATCAACGCAACGTTACCTGTCTAATGTGTCTCCAGGCGGCGCCACTTGTTTCCTTTGCGAGGAATTTATTTGATGGAGTTGTACTGGTTTGTATGTCAACGCATGACAACTAAATAGACTGCAAAGGAAACGATCATTTGATGTTGTATTTCTCTGACAGCACATGACGGCAGTTACCTTTTGCCACCTATGACGTAAATAGGAGGAAGAAAGGACGCGCGTTCATCGCAGACGGGTAACACAGGTAAATGTTTTACTCCTCTTACTTCTAAGGTAGATCACATTAGACGGGAGGCACGTTCCACATACAGCACCTTACTTTTGACATTCGATACACTGCAATTGCCATTATACACATGCACATTCATGACAAGGCATACGAGGTACGCCTCCAGGTGCATTTTCCACTGCGGTGCCGTCTTCGCTATGGTCTTGGCGAACGCGCATGCGCTTCACCAACACCACGATGTGGCACCACACCACCACCAACCAGTGTGCCGGTCACTGCACGAGATCCGACTGCACATCCTCCGAAAGGAACGTGCAGCCTGTGATGGGCATCATCCCGTCAACGACCCCGATTGTCCCGAGTGGCATACGAGAGGGAGGTGTGCTACTATTCGGCAATTTACAGCGTGCCACACACAGCAGCACAACACTTACGCAACACCACCTCCACCACTGGCATCTCCACCTCTACCGCTGGCATCTGCACCTCCACCACTGGCATCTCCACTTCCACCACTGGCATCTCCACCTCCACCACTGGCATCTCCACCTCCACCACTGGCATCTCCACCGCCACCACTGGCATCTCCACCTCCACCACTGGCATCTCCACCTCCACCACTGGCATCTCCACCGCCACCACTGGCATCTCCACCTCCACCGCTGGCATCTCCACCTCCACCGCTGGCATCTCCACCGCCACCACTGGCATCTCCACCGCCACCACTGGCATCTCCACCTCCACCACTGGCATCTCCACCTCCACCACTGGCATCTCCACCTCCACCACTGGCATCTCCACCGCCACCGCTGGCATCTCCACCGCCACCACTGGCATCTCCACTTCCACCACTGGCATCTCCACCGCCACCACTGGCATCTCCACCTCCACAGCCGCACGCTCCCACACCGCACCCTACCGCCTCCACCGAGAAGCTACGCAGCGACGCTCTCCTCCGCATCTAAACCCACATCCTCTCCAACACCAGCTCCCACCCGCCCTACCATCCCACCAGCAGCCGGCTGCCAGAGCCCGCACACCTCCCTCACAGACGCCCACCATGATCCTCGACTCCACCGCCCCACCACCCACCACTCGTCCCCGCGCCATCCCGCCTCGGACCCGGCCTCCTACCACACCCTCTCCACGGCGGACCCGGCCTCCTCTAACGCCCACCCCACCGCGGGCCGGGCCTTCTTCCCCTTCCACCCTATCTCAGATCCGACCTACGCCCACCATCACCCCACCCAGGGCACGGTCTCCCACATTCGCCCACCCATAGCACTCATAGGAACACCCGCGACTGTCCACATCAAGTAATTGACAGAATCCAACAAATCGCAGCCAATAACGTAAACATGAGCTTTTCCTTCCTCTAGATCCCAGGCCACTCCAATATCCCAGGTAGCGAAGAAGCAGAGCGGCTCGCAAAGCAAGCCCTAGCATTGAACGCTTTCCCCAGTATGGAATATTCTGCGTACGAGTGCAAAGCACTCCTACAACACCACATTTGTCACTATCGCCAGAACACATGGACACAACACAACTGAACACAATACACATGCAACCACACCCACAGCATCAAGCCAACGGTACAAACATGGAATGAACCAAATAAATCCCACCAACAAAAGGAAGTCATCTTCACTGGACTCAGAACTGGATGCACAAAATTAACACAGCATCAACTATGGGATGACCCATATACAGCACCTCACTGCGACACTTGCAACACAACATTGAGCGTAGGCCACATCATGCAAGACTGTAGTAGCTTTAACCCCCAGAGATAAGCACTTGAGGCCTTCTGCCAAAAAAGATGTCTTCACCCTGTCACTTCCATCGCTCTTGGATGACAAGCACCTACAACTCCTTCAATTGCTATTTGAATATATGTACGCCACAAAACTAACAGGAGCACTGCACACATCACACCACCAACAGTTACTTCAACATGCAATGCATGCCTGCTATATACTTGGGCACTTCAGTGTAGGCGTTTCAGTGAGAAACACGGGGTTCCCGCATCACAAGTCGGTCGAGACGATGCCGATCACACTGAAAAGTGCGCCATCGCCCAGCACGACCAGAGGCCGCCGGCGTCGTCCCGGCAGGCATCCCCGAGCGTGCTGTCGGCGCCAGCGGGCCCACCACGACGTCCTGCAAGCCGCACGGGAACTGACGCGCCAACGCCTGCTCACACCCGTGCCTCCTGCACCTCCTGCTGCACTTTGGCCGTGTCGCCGGCGAACTGAAGGTGGCCCCAGCCGGCCGGGCGAGCCTCGCCTCCCGTGTGGTCGGCGTGCACGTGCTGGGCGGTCACCACCGGCTCGCCCAGCTGCAGCAACAGCGCCTTGTCGGCCTGGCTACCACGCTATACCGGCTGCACGACGATCCTGCTGACAGCGGCGCCCGTGTGGACATGACAGGAGGACAGGAGCTCCTGACGTCCGTGTGGACAGGACAGGAGGACAGGAGCTCCTGACGTCCGTGTGGACAGGACAGGAGGACAGGAGACTGCCACCCGTGTGGACAGGACAGGACATGACCTTCTGCCGTCCGTATGGACAGGACAGGAGCTTCTGCTGTCTGTATGGATAGGACAGGACAGGAGCTTCTGCCGTCTGTGTGGATAGGACAGGACAGGAGCTTCTGCTGTCTGTGTGGATAGGACAGGACAGGAGCTTCTGCCGTTCGTGTTGACAGGACAGGACAAGAGCTCTTGCCGTCCGTGTGGACGGGACACAGTGGTGCTGAGGGCGCATGTGCGCTGCTCTGATGCAGCTGTTTTGGATGATTTCCAACTTTCGGCTCTGATTTTCTGGGATGGTGGCAAAAATGATGTTGTCTTCTAGGATGGGTCGTATGCTTGGTGGTGTGTACAGTCGCAGTAGTGTTTTCCTGTCTCCGCTTCAGTCTGTGTTCGCAAGTGCACGTAGTATGGTAACGCGCTTCGTGCATCGCTTCATGATGGAGGTGGTGTGGGTGTTGAAACAGAGTTTTTCGTCTAAATGCACTCCTAAGAACTTGAAGCTTTTCACCTTTTCATTGACTTTGCCATTGATTGTAAGTAGAGTTTTGGGTGTTGAACGGAGACGACTATATGTAACAGGGGCAACTTTTTCTGCGGACAGGGTGAAGCCCCAAGTTTTACACCGCTTTGCAATGTTGTCTAGGCCTGTTTGAATGTTTTTTATTCAGCTTTAAGGAAGCATTGTGATGTTGTCCAAATTGCAATGTCGTCCGCGAAAAGTGAGTATTGAAGTGGCCGGTGAGAGGCGGTGACGCGAAGGGGTACGGCCAGGTCCCGTGGGGATGGGTGGGCGCCGGTGGGGGATGGGATGAAGACCGGGTCTTGGTCTGATGTGTGTTGGAGAAGGGATGATGTGGGGTAGGTAGTGGTGTTTGACATGGGCCGGGTTTGAGATGGGTGGGAAGGGAATGAGGCCCATTAATCGGTGGGGTTGACGTGGGAGGCCGGACCCGCGGTGGAAAGGGTGTGGAAGGAGGCCGGGTCGAGAGTGAAGGGGATGTGGATAAGGGCCAGATATAAAGTTGAATGGATGTGGGAGGAGGCCAGGTTCTGAGAGGGATGGGGTGGGGAGGAGTGGTGATCGGTGAGGTCGAGGGGCGGTGGGCCCGGGGAGGTCGGGGATCGGTGAGGCGGTTGAGGCGAGGGTCGGAGGAGCGTTGTGGAGGGAGGTGTGCCGGACTCCGGGAGCCGGCTGCTGGTGGGATGGTAGGGACGGTGGGAGCTGCTGTTGGAGATGGTGTGAGTTTAGGTGTGGAGAGCGTCGCTGTGTAGCTTCGCCCGGTAGGTGCAGTGTGAAGAGGTGCAGCTGTGGCTGCGTGAGTGTCAGTGGTGGTGCGGCGTGCTGTTGCATGTTTTGTGCATGCGCATGTGTTGCATGTGGCACCCGGCGAGTTGCCGCATACCGGCACACCTCCCTCTCGTATGGCCACTTGGGCAATCGGGGTCGGTGGCGGGGTGCGGCCCATCATAGCCTGCGCACTTACTTTCGGAGGAGTTGCAGCTGGATGCCGCGTGGTGACCGGCGTACTGACTGCATCTTGGAGTTGGCGATGTGCATGCGCGTTCACCATGTCCACAACGCAAGCAGAACCGGCACCGTAGTGGCAGAGGCACGTAGAGGCGTACCTCTCAGGCCTTGCTCTGTATGTGGACGTGTGGTGGCAGGTGTTGTGAGTCGAAAGTCAGTGCTAGAAGTTTGTGAGTCGAACGTGCCCCTCGTTTAATCGGACTGATTGTAACTGTGGGATCCGGGAGGGTTCAGGCGTCGAACAGCGCGGTGATGTTGTCAAGTGGTAAGCTATCCAGCTCTGGGGCGCAAATGTAGCTCTGGGTCGCAGATGTTCAATTTGCGATGCAACGTGAAGGTGTAGCGCTGATTGCTAAAGGTGGTTGTGTTTAGTATAGTTTAGCGTGTCCGCGCTGCTCTGTGCTTGAACGACGATGTGTGTGGTATGCATGTGGACCTTGGAGTGTGCTGAATTAAGAAAGTGTCTGAGCATCCTCTCGAGAGTGAAAGGAGACTCCTGTGTGATGTTGTGTCCTGCCTCTGTGTACGTACCCACGAGATAGGAGATGCCTTGTGTGGTGGCGGCAGGCCGGGCACCATGGTGTGTAAGGGTTCGGTCCCCCCCCCCGCATGTGTCCCTCCTGACTGAAGAACTACCCTGATTCGTTGCACCCTGGATCGAACTTTCGCTCTCTGGTCCCTGCCCTGGCCGTAATGGCCCAAGACAGTGGGCTCGACACCATTATGCTTCCTCGGGGGGGGGGGTGAAGGTTAGCTGGGAGACAGAGAAGTCGGTAATTTGGTGTAGTAAGTTTTCCTTCTAGAGTCGCAGGAGTGCTTCTCTAGGGTCCCTGGAGCTCTTGGTGATTTCACTTCTTCTGCTGATACATATTTGTCTTCTGCTCAACCCTGGACCTTCCTGCTGCTCTTCCGACTGGCTGACTGCAGGCGCCGATCGTGTTCTGAGAAGAACGTGTCTGATCTCAACGCCCGCGTATGCGCCTGCACGTTGTGGTGACGGCTTTCGCCACGAGCATGAGCAACGTACACATGTCGGTTGAAAATAATACGCTACAGTTCTGAAAGGCAACAGCAGGGATTGCGAATGCAGTCACCTAGCCTTTCTCCCACGCATATTGAGCGCATAAGAACGGCATATTGACCTGGGCGCCTGCCTGAGAAACACTACGTTCATAGCTCAGCCAGCAGAAGGCGGCGCTCTCCACCGGGGGTACGTGCGGGGCTGCGGCGCATGGTGGCGCAATCTGTGTCAAGCGGCGACATCGCACGGGAATGGCGGCAACAGCAGGACCGAAGCCTAGAGTGGTGGGGCGCCACCGACAGGAGAGGTCGGATGATTATGCGTGGGGGTGATGGTTACTTGGTTAGTTATTGGTTTTACAACACACGACCGTTGAGTCATGTAGAGTCACCAATCTCTCACGCTAATTGGTCGCGGGCGAAGAGTAGCGACAGGTGAGACTCGAACCCACAACCTTGCGATTGTGAGACGAGCAGCTTACCCCTAAACTACTCGTCCCCGCCTGGGCTAACTTGGGGATGGGGGAGTGAAAACTTGGGAGAATGGTGAATGGTCTTGTCTCGTCCCTAGAAGGCCACGGGAGGTTACATGGGTTCTCACCTGTCGTGCAAGTGCAGTGTGGTAAAAAGGCAGTGCGGTAAGAACTGGATTGCATTTGGTTCCAACTCATAAGCATTAATAATGTAGAATTCATTGCTGTAGTCAAAATGTTAGCAGCCAGGAGATGGGATGCCGGAAAATGAAGCGAACATATTGCGCTTTGAAGTCACTGAAGCATTGGAGGAATTTCGTCCATTTTATGATAAACTCATGACACTAATGGTCGTGTATGATCATGCATGATCTAAAGAGGGATGATTTATTCTGCCTATGGATAACGGGACGTCTATATGTGCTATCATGTAGGACCAGTATGAGGAAAAGCTGAATTGTTTGGTGCGTGCCAGAGAAGCATGTGACTATTTGGTGACCGATGTCAGGTCATCATAAACCCAGAAGGATATGAAGTCACTGAGACACGTATAAGCAAAGGAAGGTTTTCCTCAGGCGCAATATTTATCGTTGCAGCAGTCGCACCCTTTTGCACCAGTGGCGAAGCCAGGATTTTCATAAGGGATGAACTTGACCAAAGGAAAACCGGCATGAAACAGAGATAGCTCCCGCTCGTGAAGCGATCCGAAAATGTTTAGTTTGCTCGGTTAAAATTTATAAAGTTCTTGCTTCATAGATAGCATATTCATGGTTCCTTTAGGAGGAGGTTCGGCCCCCTTGGCTGCGCCTCTGTTCGGCATTATTATCTTACGGCTAGCTCAAGCCTCCTCAATCGGACGTGTCACTTAGGCTAATCACCATTGATGGCCCCCATCAATGGTGCCATCAAAGGTGCCATCAATGGGAGCGTAAGACCTGTGCGTAGTGTCATCGATGGGGCGGCAGCATGGAAAGCACCCAAAACATTTCATTCCATGTAATAATCGCTAGTGAGATAGACAAGGGTGCTGGGAGGATTTGAAGGAATGTGTCCACACAGTGGAGTTGGAATGTGATGAGGAAATGGTTTTGTTTGGTGTGCAGTCCCTGTATACGTCCGTGTCTACTGATGTAGCTTGTGAAATGGCGAAATAGAATTTAGATAGCGAGATGGCAAATGAAAACAGTATCGTACAAGCTCGAACGTGTATGTATATAGAGAATGGTATACATCTGCTACTGGCGTTCCTCAACAGAATGTACCTGCTTCCAGGTCAATGTTAAATGGCGTAAGCAAAACAAAGATACTGCAATGAGAAATCCAGTCCATACAGTCGTAGCTAACTTAGTCATGGATAAACTGGGGAGCAAGCACTCTAGTCTCTCCAGCATACAGGCAAGGCGAGGAAAAGATACGCTGGCGCAATTTTATCAAGTGGTTAAAGTCAGTCGTATTCCAAAAATGCACCAGCAATCATATATTATTTATATCAGATCTTTATTTCACGGTCGAGGAGATGCTCGAGGTGCTCTTCAGTTCCAAGAAGTAGGCAGGCCTCATGTGGTATGCAAACACAGTCATGTTCAAGACGGCAACTCACACGGTTACATATTCGTGCTCCAACTGGCATCACCATACGCAACATAGTCAGTGGCACGGGTAGTCATAAATAGGAGCCATCTGATCTGTTACGGTGTGGAGAACCAGGCGGGGAAAGGAAATGCGTTGAAACATCCAAAAGACCCATGGGACTAAACAGCTACCCAAAGCAGTTCTTGAGGAGAATAGTGACCAACCAAGTGCTCTAAGAGCAAGAGCAAGAACAAGAGGTGTCGCGAGCCAGTCTTGCCTCGACCCACCGACACACGGAAGTTGTGCCAGTCGGAGCTCTGTGTTCACATGGTCGGCCGGCCAGCCCGGTCAACAATGCACAGCTGGCGTTTGTCGAAACGCCCGCACGTGTAAATAAATCAATGGTGAGGTATCGGCGCCGGCGCCGACTTTGATGCCGTGCCAGCGTCAATGCCCGCCGGCGGTCGGCCGTGGCCCTCGTACGGTGACAGTTGACGGCAGCTGCGAGATCAAGCCAGCCGCCGACGGCACCGCTCCAGCCCCTCCTGCAGCCCTGCGAAGTGCCACTCGCGCGCACCTTGTGGCTCCGCAAGATCGCTTTGACCCACTCTACGGATTTCGCTGGGAACCACTTCAGCCGCTCGTGTTTCCGGTTCGGTTTCCGAGGGGAACAATTCAGCTGTACGAAGTCGTTCCAGTCCGGCTACAGTTGATAATCACTAGCCTTGTGGCCCGCTTTTGTCACCTCCAGCTTCTGAATTGACGCTTCAAGGTCAGACTACGGAATGAAGCCGTCGGAACGAGGTTTAAGTTGGAAACAACGCCGGTGTCCAGAATCATAGTGAAATAATTATTGCCACAACTATTTATCTCGGCTAATGAAACAAGCGTGTTAAAACTAAAATATAATGTCTGGATACATCACTAACATGCAACGATTAGCTGACAAGGGATAATATTCTTGGTATATATTTTAATTTCTTTGCTCATCTGTGTGATGACGTTTCGGCTTGTTGACTATTTTTATCTTCTGATCATCTGTCTTTGTTCTTGCAATGACTGGATTTAGACACCATATTATTAATGATTTTTTATTGTCATTTTTTTCTCCATCTGCCAAGTGTTTGAAGGCCTTCAGTAACATGCGGCGATAAATGCGCGTCTGGTATGCGGACATGCTTTGCATATCTGATTGCGCAGCGTGGGTGTGTGAGTGTATGTTTGTGTGTTTATGCATGCTATGATGTGTAAGTGCTTTGCGCCCATGGGCATAAAACTTGATGTGTGTGTGAGAGCGTAAAATACGGACGGGAATGGATTGAACACAAGATTCAGAGTTACCATCTTCCTGTCACGATTAGTTCTGAAAATAATTGTACCTATGGGATGAAAGTCCGCAATTCGAGCGAACCTGTAGGACCAAAACTAATGGAGTAAATGAGTGGAGTAAATTAACGGATGGAGCGAATGAACCCATTCACCCGGACAATTGCGTAACTTCACGCATCACACTCCACCGAGGCAGCCACGCGTCGGACGAGATGTGTACGCCACCTTTGTCTCACTACATTCCCTCCCCTCTACCGAGCTTCCTCCGCCTGTCACGGCCACTGTTGCCTACCCAGTGGGTGGCCGGTGCTGGCAAGTGATGGCAAGTTCGCAGCAGTTATACTTCATTCTAAGACGTCATGCGCATTATCGGTAAAACCATTACTCCTAACATTACCCTCGTGGGAAGTTTGACAATTTTGGTTCTCGCCGTTTTAGAAATCCGTTTTAGAAATTCCGTGCATCCACGGAATCCCATCCGCAATCGAATTCAATTAGAAATCCATCCGAATTTATATTCCCTAGTCTGTGTCCCCCTCTCCCCAGATTGCGCCACAGGCGTTGCTTGTTATCGACGACAGGTCAGAGCCCAGGAGAAGACCATAGGCGAGGTTACCATGTGATAGGGCGAGCAAATAACCCTTGGTGGACATCAAAATAGCTTGCATCCACACATGCTTTAGGCTTAGCGGAGCTCGGAGATGGACGTATAAAACATGTGTGATTGACGACGCTGACTGCGCCAAGACAAATCTCGTCTGCTGCCGGGCCGGCAGAGTAACTCATCAGGCTTCTAATTCTATCCGGGCCCCCTCAGGACGGCGTCTGGCCACCTTCGTCAACATGCGCGCCAGACTGACGCTTCAGGCTTCACACAGGGAATCCAAGTTGGGATAGAGACGGAACAGGACCGGGGTGTAACGAGTTGAATGATTTAAAAATGCTGGTCTTCTGTGCTGAGATTGAAGCCGATGTGACATCCATTGAGAACATTTTTGCATGTTCACTGGGTGACAATTTTCTACCCAGCTCTTTGGTTTTCCTACCTAGTCGTTCTGTCTTTTTTGTCCTGCCCCTTCCAATGCTCCAGTTATTTTATTAAAGGTGCCATTTCCCCCGGTATAAGTGATCTTTTTACTATTTGATGCTAATTGTCGTGATTATATTCCCAATTATACTAATTGTCAAAATATTTGAAATTTTATAAATCTCTAACATTTAGTTCTGTGAAGGATTCCAAAGGGCCAAGATTGAAAAATGGCAATCCTGTCAAAAGATTCAAAAGATTCAACATTCCAACATGGAAAACATTCAAGAGATTCAAATTTAAGGCGAAAAATTCAAGGTTCAAGCTTCAAGTTTGTGATTCTGGCACATGTCTGTACTTCTGATCCTTGCCTTGGCAATAGCAGCTCAGGATATAGCATCTGACTGCTCTATGCTCCGGAAATGATCAAGTTGTCCCGATCACGTTCCTAGCAGACTTAGCGCCTATCGGTTCTGGTTCCCAACCACCCTGTCGTTGAAGTTGGCCACCCCGCTCGTGCTGGAGCCCAACAGTCTTGACTCTGGCCCTTCCTGTCTTCCGTTTTCTCATTGTGACGCATATTTCGTTTCATTTGAATTATATGCACGTCAGAGGACACTCCAAGTTGCGTTTGGCTTTTCCCGTTCCAAGTCTAACAGGATTAACGCAAGATAAAAGACAGCGATAAAAGCCACACAACTCGAATGCAACGTACTCGCCCAGATTGGTGCATGTGCATATAGCCACATACCGCTTTGTTCGATCGGAGTATACATAACAAAACGGGAGTGATATTGACAGAGCGCTAGTCATCACGATGCTTCGCATGCTTTTTTTACTGCAGTCTTAGAATGGGCAGTACTTAGTGGCGTCATCCCGCCACATGGCGGACAAACCAGCGCCAGTTCGCCTCAGTGCGAACACCCAGTACGTGCAGCAGAGGCGTGCTTCATACTGTCGTCCAGAACTTCTCATGGGTTTGAAAAGGGTAGCTGATCTCTGATTCATCATGAATATGGATTGTGTGAGCAAAACATAGTTTACACATTTGCCGTTACGAAGTAACAGAGAGTGCGTACAAAGCATGATTGTGTGTTCTTTTGTCATTGATCATTTGAGTCCATAAAGTTATTATTTGTTGAGTCATTTCATTTTTTTCAATCCATGACCAAAAACATGCTCAAACAATGTGCGAGATGACAAGGCTTTTGATAACGGCTTGGATACTTTCTTAGAAAGGTAGTTCCGAAACTGAGAAAATGCAACGGAATTTCGAACACTGTAAGCTAATTTCGAAGCAGTCAGACGGTTATATGGTTATAGCACCACAGACCTCCACGGACGCGTGACCCACTCCCGACTGTTCCCTGGACGAGCCAGTCGCGGCAGAGCAGGGCCATAGTCAACAGCGTATGTAACCAGACCGTGCATACGTACGGATACGTGTACATACGTGTACGGAGAGACCGTGATCTTACAGTGCATTGAGAGCAGACAGTGAAGACTGAGTGTGCACCACCACATGGCGCGTCGGTAGCATGGATCCGGACTCCCTCGCAGGGACCCTCTTCCGCCTGGCGGATCTGTTTACGGAGCAAGTCACAGCATCGGCCAGGAGAGAGGAGCGGCTTCTGGCGCTGGCTGAATCGGCCACCCAGGCCAGACAACACAGCACGCTGGCCGACTCCGATGCTGGACACACCGTTGTCGCCGGTGCTGACCCTGGTCCAGCTACCCACGGGACGAGACGGCTGGGTGCGACAGCCACGCCCGCCTCCAGGCTGATGGAAAGTGCCAGCCTGCGCGAGTTCGCCGGTTCGCGGGACAAGTTCGA
>JAOTOL010000647.1:0-32500 GCA_034440575.1 Imbricaverruca yamaguchii | reverse complement strand
TATTTGGAGGAACTGAGCGACTCGCTATGGTTTCGCAAGCGATTAGCTGTCTTTGCCGTGCCGTAGATTATTTGGAGGTAATTGCGAAGTTTTGTGACAATAGTACCGACCCTTTCAGGCTCCTTTGCGATCACGGTGTTCCACCAGGCAGGAACTGCGAATTGCGCTAAATATGGACTTCCAGCATACTGTAGAGGCATCCTTAGGTTACTAACAAAAAGTAAGCGCACCACGATAACATCCCGGGACAGACAAAATATTGTAATTTTACTGCAAGTCAACACAGAGGCGGTTTTTGGTGACACAGCACAACGAGGCCTGGAAGAGTCTTCTTTACGTTAATGCATGGTGCCAGAAACAATGCAATCGCATGACTGGAGACTTGCCTTCGGTTTACGTCGAGCACGGTAGCTAACAAAAAAACGTCTTGTTGCGAGGCCACTGAGCACTCGATGATCAGGAACCGGTTCATGGTATATGAGCTGAGGTTGAAATTGATAAGCTGTTAAAAGAAGAAAGAAGATAATATGAAAAAAGAAGGAAACTTAGTCAGATCTCAATGTTTGGTGGCATAGACAGAGTATGAAATAAGATGGTCTTTGTTCGCCTTGTGGATGCAGAACAAACGACGCACAGTAATAATTATATGATCCCACTCATCAAGAAGTTCATTAAGCCCAAGCATGTGATCTACAATAATGGATGAAACGCATATGCCTGTAGGAAGGGTGTAGGGCATGCCCATCATTTTGTGAATCATAGTGATTGCTTTGTGGAGGAGAATAACAACTTAATTCATACAAAATTGTTGAGAGACTGTGGAGGTATGTCATAGACAGGATGCAGTGGTCAGGACAACAAGCCAAGAACTTTCGGCAGTATGTCAAAATATGCTTTTCTTAAATGCTTCCGTCTGCCCATGACGCCCGGCTCCATCCCTCTGCCCATGACGCCCGGCTCCATCCCCCTGCCCATGACGCCCGGCTCCATCCCTCTGCCCATGACGCCCGGCTCCATCCCTCTGCCCATGACGCCCGGCTCCATCCCTCCCCCCGATCCCTCTGCCCATACGCCCGGCTCCATCCCCCCTACGCCCGGCTCATCCCTCTGCCCATGACGCCCGGCTCCATCCCTCTGCCCATGACGCCCGGCTCCATCCCTCTGCCCATGACGCCCGGCTCCATCCCTCTGCCCGTCATGTCGGACCCAATTCCTTCGCCCGGAATGCCCTCGTACCGTCCCTCTCCTGGTCAGACTTCCGCCACGTCCCTCAGCCCGTCAGGCCCGCATTACGTCCCTCAGCCCGTCAGTCCCCCGCCACACCCCTCATCCCGTCAGGCCCGCATTACGTCCCTTAGCCCGTCAGGCCCCCATCACACCCCTCAGCCCGTCAGGCCCCCACTACGTCCCTCAGCCCGTCACACTCCCGTCCCGTCTCTCTGACCGTCCCGCCTCCGTTCGGCTCCTGTCATCGTATTCAGTGATGACATCTCCCCCCATATTTACTGTTCCATCTACCGTCATCACGTCCAGTCTGGCTCCATCCCTCTGTCCCGTGCCAACCGACCAGTGAAATGTGCTTCACCTACAGACTTCCTTCGGCTTTAGATCCAAATTCTATCCTAGATGCTGGTCTCCCACCATTGGTAATCCCCTCCCATCACCGAACTCCATCGCCGACTTGGTAACCGAACTCCGGACACCGAACTTTACCTTAGTTAGATCCCTTCACATCACCAGACTCCTCCGTACAGTCAGGCCACTCCCCACCACCAGACTCCTCCCTGTAGTCAGACTCCTCCCCATCACCAGACTCCTCCCCATCACCAGACTCCTCCCCATCACCAGACTCCTCCCCATCACCAGACTACTCCCCATCACCAGACTCCTCCTTATGGCCCGGTCTCTTCACATCACCAGACTACCGATCAGTACCCAGACCTCTCCTCGAACATCAGACTCTCGCGCTGTCAGGCTTCTCCTCCACTCCTCCATTTTGTAGACTACTTTTCCTTCCCCATGGTATTGTCCAAATACTCAGAGATTAAATTTACCATTTCTATATAGGATAAGAAGCATTAGAGCTAATCGTTCTAGTGTAGCTCATGAAGAAGATTGATCTGAGTGTTTCCATTGTAAAGCGTAGTTTTGATATTTCCTGTCCAATAAATGCAATTTAGCATCGTGTTGGCGGTACATTTTTGATACGTCACGTTCTATCTGGGAGGAGATGAATAGCTGTAGTCGCTTATGCATTAATGCATTTACATGCATTATGCACTAGTCATACTACATACTAGGTGTGACCACTTTGAGTGAATCAAGACATGGTTCATTATCATTTGCATTTATTCAATTAGCAACGTTGATAGACATTGGCAACAATTCACCTTCAGTTCAGCATCGAACAAACAAACGCCTCATTTCATCCGAAGTTATAAAATATTTGGAAAACGCAGCTTTCATTTGAAAAAAAGAATAAAAGATGATGTTGATATGAAATTGAGGTGCATGACAATTTTATAGGTAAATAACAACAGATGTGTGAACAGCTTTTTATCTGTTCACGTATCTGAACAGTCGTGAAAAGAAGGCAAGAACTATTTGCATGATATTTATATAGGAACATTGCATCCATGGGTTTTTGTCTGGGGCCAAATGGCCTTTTTGATGGTCAAAGCTGCCTCAAGATTGTCCTCAGCTAGAGTGCATAATCCCAATGTTTGAGCATCTGGTCTAATTGGCGGATCAAATCAATGATTGAGGGGGCCAGTGACCACCGTTACCACGCGCGAAGTGACACCCCTGCATTGTATCTGTTGGCAAGATTGTAATGTACAGATGCCAGGAAACGGGCATTATAAAACACAACTGCGACTACAGTTGGATGGCGTGTAGTTGGATGGAGGCCATTCAGGAAGTCGAGCCTCTTTTCCACAGAAGGTGGAAGTGGGAGTTTCTAACAGTTTCTAGTGGGTGTTGGTTCCCACCCAAATGTCGAATGTTCAGTGCATGGTAGCTTAGCAATGTCACATGACACGCTAAAAAGGCAAAACGAAATATAAAAACGTTGCGCTGCATCATCAACTACGCATGATAGTGGTGTGATCGGCATGCGATTTATCGGCGGTGGCAACAAAGAACACTTAGATGCCACCCAGACCAGTTTCTTCTCCCGACAATTTCTTGGGAATTAATGAGGAAAGAGGAGCCGTTTGCGTCCATGGATGCGTATTTCAGTTCGAAGTGTACATGCCCACACACACACACACACACATGGACATACACACACACACACGCACACACACACACACACACACACACACACACACACACACACACACACACACACACACACACACACACACACACACACACACACGACAATGCTGGCTGTAAATGCCTGACGAGCGGCGCTGCAACAGGTGGTGACGGCTCGTCGACAAGGCTCGGGCAGTCCGTCCCAGCGATGCGCCAACACCGCATGCTGCCCCGTTTCCGATTGTCAGCCCCCGCAGACCCGTCCGGCACCAGGGTCGCCTCTGACGTCACAGATGGTGTGTTCCGACAGCTGTGATTGGCCAGAAATCCGCGCCCCTCGTCCGGCGCTGGGAGGCTGCCAGCCCGGCCTGGTGGGGATATCCGCCGCAGTCGACCTGGGGTCGGCTGACCCACTGACCAGGGCTGACCCATACAGGGGAGAACTATCGACCACTGACCAGGGCTGACACACAGGGGAGAACTACCGACCACCGAACACAGGGGAGAACTACCGACCCACTGGTCAGGGCTAACACACAGGGGAGAACTACCCACGCCAGGGCTAAACACAGGGGAGAACTACCGACCACTGACCAGGGCTGACACACACAGAACCCATGCCAGGGCTAACACAGGGGAGAACTACCGACCACTGACCAGGGCTGACACACACAAGGGAGAACTACCGACCACCGAACACAGGGAACCGACTACTGAACACAGGGGAAAACTACCGACCACTGACCAGGGCTGACACATACAGGGGAGAACTACCCATGACCATCTGACTCACACCTGGTGTGTGTGTCTGACAAACTACCGAACACAGGGGAGAACTACCGACCCACTGACCAGGGCTGACCCACACAGGGGAGAACTACGGACCACTGACCAGGGCTAACACACACAGGGGAGAACTACCGACCACTGATCAGGGCTGACACACACAGGGGAGAACTACCGGCCACTGGCCAGGGCTGACACACACAGGGGAGAACTACCGACCACTGACCAGGGCTGACACACACAGGGGAGAACTACCGACCACTGACCAGGGCTGACACACACAGGGGAGAACTACCGACAATGACTGATCAGCACAAGATAAAACTCTCCGACCCAAAGGCTGGCTGATCTACTAACCAGAGCTGAGCCGCACCTGCGATAACTGCTGACCCAAGGGTGGACTAACCTACACCAGGGCTTCTACGTTCTACGTACACTAGGATCAAATGGCAATGGCACTAGGCACTAGGATCCAACGTCAGACTGACAGATTGATCCAGACTCCACCATCAGGCCTTCAAAGAGCGGAGTTCTTTCCCCTCCCTCTTCCAACTGGAAGTGTCCGGTAGTGATGCGGCTATCCCTCGAACGACTAACTGTCAACGGTACATACATGGCTGCACCCCCCCCCCCCCCTCCGCATAGACTTCGGGTGGTTAAAGCCATTTTTATTTCGTGATGTATAGCAGGCTTGCTAATTGGGGAAACCAGAGGTGTTGCTTCGGATATTATCACGGGCAGTCTTAGCCATTCATTCCTCCCCTTCCGCTCCACTTTCAGAATTGGTGCCTGTTATTTCACCAACGTTTTGTTTTGTCCAAGAACGTACCGCGAATATCCTAATTACCCACGAAAATAGAAGCATCCCTCAGAATATGTGAATCAGACAATTGTTGAGCAATATGAAAAACGTTCATGGGCAAATCAGAAAACGGTTAGTGTCATAATCAAGAAACAGTGTTGACATTTCAGCCGTTGGAATTATTCATCTTCTACTTGCTGGTCTAATTCGGTCCACATTAGTTAAAACCAGACTTGTGCTCGACTCAACTCACAGTCATTTGAGTCCTATGGCTCAATGCAAATTGTGAACAAGCGATATAAAAAATGTATCTTTGTGAATAGTATGCCATGACTCAAACTATGGATAAAAACACAGCATAATTATTCATACTTAGCATTACAATTGTCAGTTTGTGAGCTGCCAGTGAGTAAGGAATGAGGGGTCCTGAAGTTATGTATCAGAAACCAAGGATAATAGGTACAAATGAGTACTAATGTTAAGCATTTTGATGTCGAATCATTTTTGTATGTGTCTAATTAAATACGTGATAAATTTATATATATGTATATTTATGCATATATACATTAAATTTATACAAATGTAAATAATATAATGTGTGGGCAGTGTACACTGAGTCATATGGATCATGAGGTTGATACCACTGAGTCGGATCTGAATCGATTCAAATTTCTTTCAGTTTATTTGAGTCACGAGTCAAATCATGCTTTGTGATCTCTGAGTCCCAATTGAGTATAATCAAATCATTTTGACCTGCTCTGAATCATGAGTTGAATCAGGTCTCAATATCTATGAGGCACATGTGAGTCGACTCAAACCATTTGAGGAGAGCACAAGTCTGGTTAGAAAGGGAATAAAGTGGCATCGCCAGGCTGGGAGGAGGGAAGCTCTCCATAGCCCCCCTCATGTTATTTCCATGATAGCGACCGAATGAGTAAGCACAGAAACATTAGACTTTCAAAATCTTCTCATGCATTCCTTTTGCGTGTCTCGTGGAAATGCCAAGTGAAGAGCATGAGAGATGATTAACATGGGACTGGTTCAAGAAAGTAATGTACCAAAATGTGTAAACTGCCGCCATTCGGAGTAGTTGCGCCATATCAACACCAAACTCAGGAGGGTGTTGTAGAGCTGTACCGTAGTGTAACAACGACTGACTAACGTCTGGGGAGAGGGTGTTGTAGGGCTGTGTCATTATGTAATAACTACTGACTAAAGTCTGGGGGAGGGTGTTATAGGGCTGTGGAATTATGCAACAACGACTGACTAACGTCTGGAGGGATGTTTTTGGCTGTGAATCATGGAACAACGACTGACAACGTCTGGGGGAGTGTTGTTCGGCCGTCATATAAAACAACGACTGACTAACGTCTAGAGGGAGGGTGTTGTAGGGCTGTGTCATTATGTAATGACGACTGACAAACGTCTGGAGGGAGGGTGTTGTAGGGCTGTGCCGTCATGTAATGACAACGACTCTCACCCGGCTCCGTCGTCACGCATGGGAGTGCCAGACCCAAGATCAGTCTCCCGGCGGACGTTACGGGAGCGGAGTTCTAGGTTTGCCTGGAGGTGATAGGCAGGAACCAGTAGTTCAGCAGACGTACCGTGGCCAGCCTAGTTCAGCAGACGGACCGTGGCCAGCCTAGTTCAGCAGACGGACCGTGGCCAGCCTAGTTCAGCAGACGGACCGTGGACAGCCTAGTTCAGCAGACGTACCGTGGCCAGCCTAGTTCAGCAGACGGACCGTGGCCAGCCTAGTTCAGCAGACAGACCGTGGCCAGCCCAGTTCAGCAGACGTACCGTGGCCAGCCTAGTTCAGCAGACGTACCGTGGCCAGCCTAGTTCAGCAGACGGACCGTGGCCAGCCCAGTTCAGCAGACGGACCGTGGCCAGCCTAGTTCAGCAGACGTACCGTGCAAGCCTAGTTCAGCAGACGACCGTGGCCAGCCTAGTTCAGCAGACGGACCGTGCCAGCCTAGTTCAGCAGACGTACCGTTGTCAGCCTAGTTCAGCAGACGGGCCGTCAGCCTTAGCAGACCGTGGCCAGCCCAGTTCAGCAACGGACGTGGCCAGCCCAGTTACAACATCGGAGCAGTTCAGCAGACGGACCGTGGCCAGCCACACGCGCCCAGTTCAGCAGACGGACCGTGCCAGCTCAGTTCAGCAGACGGACCGTGGCCAGCCTAGTTCAGCAGACGTACCGTGGCCAGCCTAGTTCAGCAGACGTACCGTGGCCAGCCTAGTTCAGCGGACCGTGGCCAGCCTAGTTCAGCAGACGGACCGTGGACAGCCTAGTTCAGCAGACGGACCGTGGCCAGCCTAGTTCAGCAGACGGACCGCGGCCAGCCTAGTTCAGCAGACGGACCGTGGCCAGCCTAGTTCAGCAGACGGACCGTGGCCAGCCTAGTTCAGCAGACGGACCGTGGACCAGCCTAGTTCAGCAGACAGACCGTGGCCAGCCTAGCTCAGCAGACGGACCGTGGCCAGCCTAGTTCAGTTCGCTCGCCCTCTGTGTGATCGAATTTGTGCCTGCCGGGGATAACACGCAAAGTAAGCTTCTGATTTTGTAAAAGAGAAAATTAATGTAAAACAGTAACCGGACATGCTAAGTGGCGAAGGCGTTGACGATTTAATAGTAAGTGCGCTCGAGGGAACGCAGTGGCACACGTGGGATAGCCTAATGAGGATAACCGCTACACTTTTTGACGGGGGCAGATATTTTCTCTCCATATGAACAATGGAGCATCGCACGTGAGATGCTTGTCGAAGAGCACACCAAGGCTCCTGCCTGTGCGGTGCTCAGTGACCGAATCTTCTCTGAAATTGATAGTGCTGGGGTCGTACCGCGACGACTTGGATCAGAGCCAAAGGCAACGAGTTCGATGTTTTGCGGTACTTACTTTAAGACCATGGCAATTAAACCAATGGTGGAGATCAACATGAGGAAATTAGATGAGGAAGGGAATAGTTGTTTTTGCTTGGCTCTGACGATACTATAGATGAGGGAAGGACTTTTGTTGCCAGGGATAAAAATGTAGGTGTCACAGCGCGCTGCATAACGTGCACCTTATCTGTAAATATGGAGAGGCCATCAGCAGAACAATTGGAACAGGAGGGGTTAGCGAGAGGATCTCTAGAATTCGCCAATTGGGTTCAGAATGGTCCTGGAAGGGTGACCGCACCCGTGCCAATCAACTACACAAACAGATCGCGCGGCCAACGAGATAGGTGGCGAACCGGATGGGATCAGTGAAGTAGGCCGGTAGTTTTGATAGGAGCCTAGCGCGATCAATGGCATCGATACATTTTGAGAGGCCGAGCAAACAGAGAATAATGAATTGGTTCATGCTGGTCTATGGCAGATAGAATGTGATCAGAGAGGGTGGTAAGGGCAATTCCAGTAGACTGTCCGGAACGAAGGCCCGTGATTGTACGATGATAATTTAGACGATGAGATGATGGGACGTGCAGGAATAATACCGATGCTGCACAATCTGCTATATAAGTTTAGGGAAGGCAAATACAATGACATATGTCTATAATTCGAGACCTCAGAAAGGCTGCCAGATTTGTGAATATGATTGACTATGGAGTACGTTGGAACAGCGTGGCATCTAAAAGTGGACAGCAGACGTTGATAAGGTGCAAAAGATCAATGCCATATGCATGGAAGGTGAATTTCACAATCCGGATACAAGCGAAGTCAACAGCACAGGCTCCCATTTTTTTGTTCATGCAAAGGAGAAATTCACACAAATCACTGGAGAAGTTGGATGAGAGTGGTGGTTTCATTGAAGTGCTGTTATTATTTACATTGAGTCCCACTGGCTGGCTGAAACTATAAGCTCCTTTGCCTACAAATGAGGGGTATCCTGATGGCCTGCATTCGGGAAACACTTCGTGATATTGATAGTTCTTGCAGACAGCTCCATTTAACTGCCCAAGCACGCTACTTGCACATTGGCAATATATCTTCCCGACTTCCTGGACACGGTAAGTCGCGTCGACTACCCAGGCGCGTCGACCACCAAGGAAGTGGCTTTAGCTGCGTCGCCGACATGCCGTGGCAGCAGAGGTCTCCGGTGGAGTGTCCGGCAGGCACATTATGGCCGCTTGACGTGGCAGCCAGCCGACAGAAGTCTCCGGTGGAGTGTCCGGCAGGCACATTATTGCCGCTTGACGTGGCAGCCAGCCGACAGAAGTCTCCGGTGGTCCGGCGGCACATTATGGCCGCTTGACGTGGCAGCCAGCCGACAGAAGTCTCCGGTGGAGTGTCCGGCAGGCACATTATTGCCGCTTGACGTGGCAGCCAGCCGACAGAAGTCTGCGGTGGAGTGTCCGGCAGGCACGTTATGGCCGCTTGACGTGCCAGCCAGCCGACAGAAGTTTCCGGTGGAGTGTCCGGCAGGCACATTATTGCCGCTTGACGTGGCAGCCAGCCGACAGAAGTCTCCGGTGGAGTGTCCGGCAGGCACGTTATGGCCGCTTGACGTGCCAGCCAGCCGACAGAAGTCTCCGGTGGAGTGTCCGGCAGGCACGTTATGGCCGCTTGACGTGGCAGCCAGCCGACAGAAGTCTCCGGTGGAGTGTCCGGCAGGCACGTTATTGCCGCTTGACGTGGCAGCCAGCCGACAGAAGTCTCCGGTGGAGTGTCCGGCAGGCACGTTATTGCCGCTTGACGTGGCAGCCAGCCGACAGAAGTCTGCGGTGGAGTGTCCGGCAGGCACGTTATTGCCGCTTGACGTGGCAGCCAGCCGACAGAAGTCTGCGGTGGAATGTCCGGCAGGCACACCTCCAGGGAGTGAGGGCGAACGAGCGGCCTGACTGATCTTCCCTCCTGGTGTTATTGTAACTCAGATAATTTAGGTACGCATCGTGCGGTGTTGTCGACGACATGAAAGGACGCCGTCGACCGGAATTTTATCCGGGTTTGTTAGATTTGTGCGATGAATACTTGCGTTAACACTCGCACGTCCGGCGGTCCGCGCCAACTTCGCATGTCCGGGGGGCAGATGTCTGCAACCCCCCACCCCCTAAGATCTCTAGGACTATGCTAGCTAGCGAGAAACGAAAAACGGCGTTGGATAGCTGGTGATAGGCTCTATCGAAAGTGGTTCGGTCATTTTTTTACGCTCAGGTTAATATTCAGGTCACTGGGTCATCATAGGTCAAATTCGACCAGATCGGGTGGGACTTAGATATGGACACATATCTCAGGACCTGTAACAGATAGAAACAAACCGCGAACGGTATTCGTCAGTCCTTGCAATGTGCTACCGACAGTAGGCGGTGTGATTTAAGGTCAGGTCAACCGAAACTATGACCTCAGGTCAAGGTCATGAAGCGGGCTAGGGAGGGCATGTAATGTATCAATCGACACGTCTTGGCAATACAAGCACAATTGACGGTAATTTCAGCATTCTAGCTCAATGCAGTGCGATATAATGCGCAGAAATGTGCTAGTGATCTCAGGTGACCTCAGATGACCTTGGTAAGGTCACTGAACAAAGATGTCAGCGGTAACATTGAGCATAGCTTCCAACTACACGCCACAACCGTTGTGATGTCATTCCGAGAGCAACTATGTAACCAGGAAACATTTGTATATTTACCATAGCCCTATAATGGGGAAGCCATAGCCGCAACCTGACCTCAGGTCAATGCTACGAAAAAACCGATATATATGTTATGGTACCCGATGAGATCATGACGTGTTATAAGTTTGAAATCAATCGCCCAATTATTGTGGAAGTTATGCTACCTAGAACTCCGAAGGATGTTGGGTCACTTCGCCTGACCTGGTGACCTGACCTGAGACGACCCAGGGCTAAAATGTATGAGGATATGCGGAAAAGACCAATGAGCAGCTATGCGAGGTTTGGCCTTGCTAACCCGATTAGTATGGCGGCAAATGAGGAAAAACCGCAGATGGGGGCAGATATCTGCCCCCGGACGTGCGCGTGTTAAGAGCGTATCACACCAAAATGACCGTACATCACATTCGCACAAAGCATTTATGATAACAACCGGATCGTCAGCAGCAAAAGAAGCATTACATTCGCGGACACTAAAGTGGCGGACGGCGTTTGCTGAAGGGTGGCTGAACATCCGGCCTGTCTGGTGTGGCTATGGGTGGCTGTACATCCGGCCTGTCTGGTGTGGCTATGGGTGGCCACCGCCGGCCTGTCTGGTGTGGCTATGGGTGGCCCGCGCCTGTCTGGTGCATGGTACCACGCCGGCCTGTCTGGTGTGGCTATGGGTGGCTGTATATCCGGCCTGTCTGGTGTGGCTATAGGTGGCTACACCGGCCTGTCTGGTGTGGCTATGGTGGCTGAACATCCGGCCTGTCTGGTGTGGCTATAGGTGACCGCCGCCGGCCTGTCTGGTGTGGCTATGGGTGGCCGGCCTGTCTGGTGTGGCTATGGGTGGCGCTGGCGCCTGTCTGGTGTGGCTATAGGTGGCCGCTGCCGGCCTGTCTGGTGTGGCTATGGGTGGCCACTGCCGGCCTGTCTGGTGTGGCTATGGGTGGCCACCGCCGGCCTGTCTGGTGTGGCTATGGGTGGCTGTACATCCGGCCTGTCTGGTGTGGCTATGGGTGGCTGTATATCCGGCCTGTCTGGTGTGGCTATAGGTGACCACCGCCGGCCTGTCTGGTGTGGCTATGGGTGACCACCGCCGGCCTGTCTGGTGTGGCTATAGGTGGCCGCCGCCGGCCTGTCTGGTGTGGCTATGGGTGGCCACCGCCGGCCTGTCTGGTGTGGCTATGGGTGGCCCGCCGGCCTGTCTGGTGTGGCTATGGGTGGCCACCGCCGGCCTGTCTGGTGTGGCTATGGGTGGCCGCTGCCGGCCTGTCTGGTGTGGCTATGGGTGGCCGCTGCCGGCCTGTCTGGGTGGCGCCGGCCTGTCTAGTGTGGCTATAGGTGGCCGCTGCCGGCCTGTCTGGTGTGGCTATGGGTGACCACCGCCGGCCTGTCTGGTGTGGCTATGGGTGGCCGCTGCCGGCCTGTCTGGTGTGGCTATGGGTGGCCACCGCCGGCCTGTCTGGTGTGGCTATAGGTGACCACCGCCGGCCTGTCTGGTGTGGCTATGGGTGGCCGCCGCCGGCCTGTCTGGTGTGGCTATGGGTGGCCGCCGCCGGCCTGTCTGGTGTGGCTATAGGTGGCCGCTGCCGGCCTGTCCCGATTTAGTCTCGGCCGAGCTGGAGGCGGTGCCACCCGCGGCAGCTGCCGACGGCGGCGCTGGTCGGCGCTGGGCGGCGCGCGCTCACAATAGAAGTGGTCCAAACTGTCGGCTGGCGGACGGCCCAGTCCACACTCCGACCAGGTTACACTGGCCAGATCCACGCCTCAATTCCAGGATATGTCGCCCAGTCCACACTCTGACCAGGTTACACTGGCCAGATCCACGCCTCAAATCCAGGATATGTCGCCCAGTCTACACTCCGGCCAGGTTACACTGGCCAGATCCACGCCTCAATTCCAGGATATGTCGCCCAGTCCACACTCCGATCAGGTTACACTGGCCAGATCCACACCTCAAATCCAGGATATGTCGGCTCAAACCATACTCCGGCCAGGTTACACTGGCCAGATCCACGCCTCAAATCCAGGACATGCCGGCCAAATCCACGCTTCAATCCCAGGATGTGCCGGCCCAATCCACGGTTAAATCCCAATGTACGTCGTCATAATCCGCTGTCCAATCCAAGGTTATGTAGTCCAAATCAACGGTCCAACATCAGAACACGTCGCCCTAATCCATGGTTCAGTCCCAAGGTACTCCATACTAATCCACGGTCCAAACCCAGATTATTCCGCCCAACGATATTTTACGTTGTCGTGATGTTAGGGTTACGTTAGGGTGCAGCTTGACCTAACTTAATCTAATCTAGCCTCATAACCTAACCTACCCTAACCTAGTTTCTTAACCCGTCCCGTCTCGGGGGGTCTCCAACCGCCCCCCTCGGTTTTTTCGCGGATAGTGGACGAACGGCGCGCGGCAGCGCGCCAAAATTTGGCATCCATTTCCCACATCAATTTGGCGTGCCGTTTCAAAATTTTGAAGTCAGGTCATCTAGGGTCAACGAGTTAGTCAAGGTCAAGTGAGGTCACCTCCGAAAAAGTTTAAACAGTCGTCACGCTTTAACGGATACAGATATTTTAATGAAATTTTCAGTGCTTGCTTATCTTTATGGATGCAATAGGACGTATGAGTGGAATTGTTCATTTTTTTCGTTTTTGACTACATGTGCATTTTGCATATTTGCCAATTGCAATTCAAATAGAAGATTCTGGCTAAAGTAAGCATTTTGTATTAGGGCAAGTTGACTTCCAACAACGTTTCTCGGTCTGCTCTACCCACTGGAAAAGGAAAATTAAAGAAAACTTGAAAACGCAAAATTTTGGAATTAAAAAAAATATTTATTTATTTTGGGGAGCCACACAAAATTATGGCCCTGGTCGATTTCGTTGTCCTTTTCTCATTCCAAATATTTTTTTTCTCATGTATCCCCCAAAATGAACCCCCAGAGCCAAAATCGCAATGCAAGTCGTGAGAAGTCGTGAAAATCTTGCCCCACTGGTGACGTCACTTTTGGGGAGAAATTGTTTTAGGGGGAGGATCCGGACCAAACTTGTCCAGCGCTTTCCGATGACACCTCTTTCGTTTTCGTGCGACGCTTAGTTTGGATTTTAGAGTGGGGTTACTATCCGCCCCCCTCCGAGACGTGGTGTGGGGATCTGACCGGAGAGACGGCGCGGGTTAACATAACCTAACATCAGGACGTAGCCTAACCTAACCCGGCATAGCCTATCCACATCAGCTGTCTGGTTTGTCCCGTTTGCATTGTTCATTAGAAACTAGTCCATGGCTACTCTTCGACCTTACTTCACTGAGCGCCATTCAAGTTCTTACTATTTTCGGTGTTTAAAACAACGAAGAATGGCTAAATGCTCCTGGGTTTTAGACATTGCATGAGAAGAAATGTAAGAAATGTATGTTCGGTGTTATTCCATTCAACTCCATTCTACTTTCGACATCGTTCCATTAAAATCTATTCACATTTCGACATCATTCCATTCAAATCTATGAACATTTCGACATCGTTACGTTCGGCACCATTTCAGTTCGTTATATTTTCGACATTATTCCTTTCAACTGTTTCCCTTTCCACGTTTCTTCGACCTCGCCATACTTTGAACATTTTTCCATTCGACGTCCAGCCCTCCTATCCCCAACTACTTGTCGACGTGATTCCATTCCACGTCATTCCATTCAACGTGATTCCATTCGACGTGATTCCATTCGACGTTCTTCCACTTTCGACCTTGTTCCGTTCGATCATATTCCGGTTTCCAACTGGTTCTATTCCACTTCATTTCACGTTCGATCTTATTCTATTCGGCACTAGTTTGTCTCCCCTTTGTCCTGAAGCATATGCTCATGTGAGGGGGGGAGTTGAGGAAGATGAGCGGCGATAAAAATCATCGAAGTGGCTACATTTCGATTAATTTTACAGTCCCCCAAATGATGACACTCGGACAGCATGGAAATGGAACAGAGTGCTCGGATTTTTGTCTGTTGAGAAGTTAATTTCGTGTCAGAATTGCATGGTGAAACCATGATGAAGATCGGGTGATTGTTTTTCGACATGTCACGGCACTTCTAGTGCGTGGTTTGCATACTGATTTTGCATATGGTGCTATCATGGTAGCTCGAGTGCATGACCCCGAGACTGAATTTGCACAGGGTGCCGGAGCTGAAAATTGTTTCTTGAAACCCGGTGCAAGAATGGCAAATTTGACGGAAATGTGAAAACTAAGAAGGCATGCTTCTTTCTTTTATCACATAGTCTGAAGTTGAGCCCGGGAATTTATAATGCATAAACTGCCGAATGCGTAAATGCACACATTCTTACGGTATAAAAGGGTAGGGGATGCATTAGACCTTTTTCACCCACTGTAGGATGGAAGGGAGGAGTGCAAGCTCAGTAATAAAACAAGGGGACCGTGTATACAACTTTCCCTTCTGGGTGTTCCCAAGCACACACATCTTGACGATTGGCAACTGCCCCACTTTGATACAGACATTCTTGAGTACATTGCACACATGAACAGATAACATAGACACAGAGCACACAGATACAGAGCAAACAAACACAGATAGCAGACACAAAGCACACAGACACAGAGCACACAGACACAGAGCACACACAGACACAGATAGCAGACGCAAAGCACACAGACACAGAGCACACAGACACAGAGCACACACAGACACAGAGCACGCAGACACAGGGTACACAGACACAGAGC
The DNA here is from genome assembly GCA_034440575.1 of Imbricaverruca yamaguchii. NCBI lineage: Eukaryota > Metazoa > Arthropoda > Thecostraca > Neoverrucidae > Imbricaverruca > Imbricaverruca yamaguchii. The sequence continues at coordinate 17,338 of JAOTOL010000647.1, read as the reverse complement.
ACACAGACACAGAGCACACAGACACAGAGCACACAGACACAGAGCACACAGACACAGAGCACACAGACACAGAGCACACAGACACAGAGCACACAGACACAGAGCACACAGACACAGAGCACACAGACATAGAGCACACAGACACAGAGCACACAGACACAGAGCACACAGACACATATCACACATACACAGATCACACAGATACATATCACACATACACAGATCACACAGACACAGAGCACACAGATACAGAACACACAGACACAGAGCACACAGACACAGAGCACACAGACACAGAGCACACAGGCACAGAGCACACAGACACAGAGCACACAGACACAGAGCACACAGACATAGACACAGAGCACACAGGCACATAGCACTCAGCCACAGAGCACACAAACACAGAACAAAGCCATTGAACTTGGTAAAACTCATTTGTCGGTTGAAGGGAATAAGGACAAGCATGCGGACATGATATACTGGCAGTATATTGCAGGATATAAGCACAGGAGGCAAGTGATGATGAAGAGTATTAAAAATGGAACTACGTCAGTCAGGTAGGCACCATCGTCTCCCACATGGTCTGGAAGCAGATTGATATTGGCCGCTTTCCAGCATAGGTAGTTTTAGCCAGGCTCCTTCAGTTCCAAGCGGTTTATGGTCGTTTGCATTGGCTTTGGACCCATAACGGCTATATGAATAACCGATGACTACTGTAGGGTTGCTTGAAATAGGATGATATAATCTGAATGGAATCCTTCAAAAGGAACGTAATGCGAGAATTCCCTGATGTTTTCTGTGATTTAGGTAGATGAAGTCACCAAGAAAGAAGGAAAACTTGTTGAATGATTTCAATATATTAGAATATATTCGAATACCTCGGTCATTGTGTGGGTGCTTCTGAGATCCTGGGCAGGACAGGAGGGGGAGGGGGGGGGTAATCCACCGCTCCAGGCCTGGCGAAGGTCGATCTGTGGCCCGGATGGACGCCGACACAATAGGCATCAATTAATATTAGCCGACTGCTGCCAGTCCTAGTGCAGCCGTTGGTTGCTGTAATATATGCGCAAATGATAATGCGGTATTGAAGGGAACTATGCATGAAATATTGCGGTCCAGATGCGGTTCGGATCCATCCAGGTTTTAAATTGTATGCTGATTTAAGCTGGTTCGAACTAGATCAAGCCAGGAAGCGACATATTCTGCTCTTGGGCGGCTGAAATGCACACCTCGTCCTGGCAGCGCCTTGATACGATTGAACGCATTCTGAGGCCAACCCGCGACGCAGTGTTAGCATACCCGCTGATCGGAACTCCGCTTGCTGCATTGTTCGGTTCCGATGATTATCTCAGCGCGCCCGCGCGGTTCTGGTGGAGCCAGTGACGGTGAGCGTGCCCAGCGCGTTAGCTAGTGGTGCTGAAAATAGCTGGGAGCCGGTACACGACCGACCAGAGTTGTGGCTGGAGGCCATCCAGCTGCGCTTCAGGTGTTGAAGTGGTGCTAGATTACAGGCTAATGTCGCCTGTAGTGGCGCTGAATTACAGGCTAATGTCGCCTGTAGTGGTGCTGGATTACAGGCTAATGTCGCCTGTAGTGGTGCTGGATTACAGGCTAATGTCGCCTGTAGTGGTGCTGGATTACAGGCTAATGTCGCCTGTAGTGGTGCTGGATTACAGGCTAATGTCGCCTGTAGTGGCGCTGGATTACAGGCTAATGTCGCCTGTAGTGGTGCTGGATTACAGGCTAATGTCGCCTGTAGTGGTGCTGGATTACAGGCTAATGTCGCCTGTTGTGACGCTGTATTACAGGCTAATGTCGCCTGTAGTGGTGCTGGATTACAGGCTAATGTCGCCTGTTGTGACGCTGTATTAAGGCAATTCCCTGCTATTACAGGCTAATGCCGCCTTTGGCTGTATTACAGGCTAATGTCGCCTGTAGTGGCGCTGGATTACAGGTCCATGTCACCTGTAGTGACGCTGTACTGCAGGCCGATGTCACCTGTAGTGACGCTGTATTGCAGGCCGATGTCACCTGTAGTGACGCTGTATTACAGGTCCATGTCACCTGTAGTGACGCTGTATTACAGGTCCATGTCACCTGTAGTGACGCTGTATCACAGGTCCATGTCACCTGTAGTGACGCTGTATCAGGTCCATGTCACCTGTAGTGACGCTGTATCGCAGGCCATGTCACCTGTAGTGGCGCTGTATCGAGGCCCATGTCACCTGTAGTGACGCTGTATTACAGGTCCATGTCACCTGTAGTGACGCTGTATTACAGGTCCATGTCACCTGTAGTGACGCTGTACTACAGGCCGATGTCACCTGTAGTGACGCTGTACTGCAGGCCGATGTCACCTGTAGTGACGCTGTACTGCAGGCCGATGTCACCTGTAGTGACGCTGTACTGCAGGCCGATGTCACCTGTAGTGACGCTGTACTACAGGCCGATGTCACCTATAGTGACGCTGTACTGCAGGCCGATGTCACCTGTAGTGACGCTGTACTACAGGCCGATGTCACCTGTAGCGACGCTGCATGACATAATAATTTCACCACCAGTGGCGCTATATTACACCCTAATGTCACATACAGTGTCACTGTATGACATACTAATGTCACCTACATTGGTGCCGTATTATGTACTAGTGCCACCTGCACTGGCGCTGTATTTCATACCAGTGTCACATACAGTAGCGCTGTACCACGTTCCAATGTCACCTGCAGTGAAGCTGCATTGTATATTAGTGTCGCGCACAGTGTCGACGCATTACATACTAATGTCACCTGTAGTGGTGATGTACTAATGAAGCATACAGTCACCTGTAGTGGTGATGAAACATAGAGTGACATTGTATTACATGCTAATGTAACATATGTCGTGCTTCATGACATAATAGGATCACATACAGTGGCGCAGCATTACACGCTAATGTCACTTGCAGTTGCGCTATGCTACATAATGGAATCACATACAGTAGCGCTGTATAGCATAATGTCACATGTAGTGGCATTGTATTACAGACCAGTGTTACCTACCGTAGCGCTGCATGACAATGCCACTCGCAGCGTCGCTGCAGTACAGGTTAATGTCACCTATAGCGATACGTCGTATTTTAGACCTATGTCATCTCGTGCGGTGTTGTGTCATACTAGTGTCATTTGCAGTGACGCTGTACTACAAAGACGGGCGTTGATTTCCGAAGTATATTGTGGGTGGAAGAGGGCCAAAATTGAGGGGGAAACTTCTTCCTCGCCCATTCCACGACAAATCGACAAGAGCATAGCAACCAATATGAAATATTTCGATGAAAGTAATTGTGTGGGGTTATCTGATGCACCGGATTCAGCTGTGATATTTTCAGAAAAATCAGATCAACGGCCAAGGAGTTGGCTGATCTGGTCTGACTCATGAAATAGTTTTACTTTCACCTTGTCTGCGTCCCACAACCCCATACATTCCCTCGCTTCACATGCAGCACGGTTAGCGAGATTGAACAGTGAGCACCCGGCACCCAAACACAGCGCCACACCTTGTTTGGGCCCTTCCTGATATTTCAATGCATTCGCGGGCTGTTCCTTTCGCGATGCAATAAATCTTTATGGGAATGGCTTTTCGGCTATCAGAACGTGATTGCTATGTTGTGTATGCTTGTCTCTCGTTGCAATTTATCGTAATACATAATTCATACCTTATCTACTTCCACAATTTGAAGACATTTTGCTCTTTTTTATAACCCTTGACCTCACGAGTTAGAACACTTCTGCAACACAACCTTCAAGATCAAGATAACCAACATTCTCATTCCAGCACGTGCTTTGGACGTCAAAAGTCTTGTATTTCAGTAGCATATCGTTTAAAGCACATATTAGAACAGGCCATGATGAACTAGCCCAAATACGATCATGGAAGCCAAATTTAGAACGAATATGTAGATTTTTAGGGGTAAAAGCCATTTTATTTTGCTTCGGAAGATACAATATTGTACTTCATTTCTGCACTTTTTCAAATCGCATTGTGACTGTCACGAAAGCTAAAGTAGGTCACGTGACCTTAGGTCCCGATGTCACGGTTTCAAATAGCCCGTGATCGAAAATTCAGAAATATACAAAAGATACAGTGGATTATTGTGAGTTCACCTATATATACTCTTGCACAATTCGGATTGTTCTTCATCAAGTTAAAGACACAAAAATACACCCTTGTTAGGTGACATCCCCAAAATTCCCGAGGATATAACTACTGGACCGTCTACCTGATCTTTTAAAAAATGGCACAATTGGATTCGGCGCATCACATAAACCACACAATTATTTTCATAAGAATATAATATATATGGGTGTTATTTTGGCCATTTCACTTATCGATTTTCCGTGGAATGGGCCTGCTCAAAAGTATACAATAGAACACCCATGAAGACAAGCCAGTGTCATCTAGAGTGGCGATGCATTACCGACAAATGTCACCCGCAGTGTCGCTGTAGCACAGACTAATGTCGCCTACAGTAATATAAGCTACAGTGGCTAATGTCGTCTACAGTGGCTAATGCCGCCTACAGTGGGTAATGTCGCCTACAGTGGCTAATGTCGCCTACAGTGGCTAATATCGCCTACAGTGGCTAATATCGCCTACAGTGGCTAATATCGCCTACAGTGGCTAATATCGCCTACAGTGGCTAATATCGCCTACAGTGGCTAATGTCGCCTACAGTGGCTAATGTCGCCTACAGTGGCTAATATCGCCTACAGTGGCTAATGTCGCCTACAGTGGCTAATATCGCCTACAGTGGCTAATATCGCCTACAGTGGCTAATGTCGCCTACAGTGGCTAATATCGCCTAATAATGTCGCCTACAGTGGCTAATGTCGCCTACAGTGGCTAATGTCGCCTACAGTGGCTAATGTCGCCTACAGTGGCTAATGTCGCCTACAGTGGCTAATGTCGCCTACAGTGGCTAATGTCGCCTACAGTGGCTAATGTCGCCTACAGTGGCTAATATCGCCTACAGTGGCTAATGTCGCCTACAGTGGCTAATGTCGCCTACAGTGGCTAATATCGCCTACAGTGGCTAATATCGCCTACAGTGGCTAATGTCGCCTACAGTGGCTAATGTCGCCTACAGTGGCTAATGTCGCCTACAGTGGCTAATGTCGCCTACAGTGGCTAATGTCGCCTACAGTGGCTAATATCGCCTACAGTGGCTAATATCGCCTACAGTGGCTAATGTCGCCTACAGTGGCTAATATCGCCTACAGTGGCTAATGTCGCCTACAGTGGCTAATGTCGCCTACAGTGGCTAATGTCGCCTACAGTGGCTAATGTCGCCTACAGTGGCTAATGTCGCCTACAGTGGCTAATGTCGCCTACAGTGGCTAATGTCGCCTACAGTGGCTAATGTCGCCTACAGTGGCTAATATCGCCTACAGTGGCTAATATCGCCTACAGTGGCTAATATCGCCTACAGTGGCTAATGTCGCCTACAGTGGCTAATATCGCCTACAGTGGCTAATGTCGCCTACAGTGGCTAATGTCGCCTACAGTGGCTAATTTCGCTTACAGTGGCTAATGTCACCTACAGTGGCTAATTCCCTACAGTGGCTAATATCGCCTACAGTGGCTAATGTCGCCTACAGTGGCTAATATCGCCTACAGTGGCTAATTGCTAATATCGCCTACAGTGGCTAATGTCGCCTACAGTGGCTAATGTCGCCTACGTACAGTGGCTAATGTCGCCTACAGTGGCTAATGTCGCCTACAGTGGCTAATGCTATCGCCTACAGTGGCTAATGTCGCCTACAGTGGCTAATGTCGCCTACAGTGGCTAATATCGCCTACAGTGGCTAATGTCGCCTACAGTGGCTAATGATCGCCTACAGTGTTGTCGCCTACAGTGGCTAATGCGCCTACAAGCTAATGTCGCCTACAGTGGCTAATATCGCCTACAGTGGCTAATATCGCCTACAGTGGCTAATATCGCCTACAGTGGCTAATGTCGCCTACAGTGGCTAATGTCGCCTACAGTGGCTAATATCGCCTACAGTGGCTACAGTGGCTAATATCGCCTACAGTGGCTAATATCGCCTACAGTGGCTAATATCGCCTACAGTGGCTAATATCGCCTACAGTGGCTAATATCGCCTACAGTGGCTAATGTCGCCTACAGTGGCTAATATCGCCTACAGTGGCTAATGTCGCCTACAGTGGCTAATTCCACAGTGGTAATGTCGCCTACAGTGGCTAATGTCGCCTACAGTGGCTAATGTCGCCTACAGTGGCTAATGTCGCCTACATTGGCTGATATCGCCTACAGTGGCTAATGTCACCTACAGTGGCTAATATCGCCTGCAGTGGCTAATGCCGCCTACAGTGGGTAATGTCGCCTACAGTGGCTAATGTCGCCTACAGTGGCTAATGTCGCCTACAGTGGCTAATGTCGCCTACAGTGGGTAATGTCGCCTACAGTGGCTAATGTCGCCTACAGTGGCTAATGTCGCCTACAGTGGCGCTGTATTACAGATTAGTGTCACCAATAGTGGCATTGTATTACAGATTAATGTCATCTATAGTGGCGCTGTATTACAGATTTATTTGATCAACAGTGGCGCTGCATTACAGTCTAATGTGATCAACAGTGGCGCTGTATTACAGATTGATTTGATCAACAGTGTTACAGTATTACGGTATCATACAGTATTACAGACTAATGTGATCAACAGTGGCGCTGCATTGATTATCAAGTTCAGTATTACGGTATCATACAGTATTACAGACTAATGTGATCAACAGTGGCGCTGCATTACAGTCTAATGTCGTCTACAGTGACACTGTGTCTCGCGTTCTTCCCTTTCATATTCCCCTCCGAAGTTTCCTCCACGAGCCCACCTTCGATTTTCTGAAATGTGCTATGGGAAAGAATGGTACCAGAGCTAAATAAATTGTTTTTCATCACATCATACCAACTGTCGACTGTGTCTGAAAATTTTCATGCTTACGTTTCCAAAGACATTCGCTTGAAGCTGCCAGTGAACCCAAACTTAACCCAAAGCTGCATGATTTACATATTCGTTTGCACTTCTATGGCATGCACTCACAAAAGCACAACTTCAAGGTTCCCTGTCACATTTCGATTCCTGATAGTACCTCTGATTCCCCAACACCATATGTGCTCAGAACGTAAGTGTATAAAAACTTAATCGCCAGGTCATTTTTTCAAGCTACCTTTGCATGCATCGTTATCATGACTAAATCAACACCCAGGCGTGGCATCGAAGAAGCCTGCATACATTACCAGGACGATTTATTGTAAGAGAATGCGTAAATACAGTTTGACAAGTTGTCAAGTTCCAACCTCGGGAGCTCCAAGCGTTCAGGTGCAGTGAGAACGAAACAAACCTGAAGAAGTTCATGGAATCTGCTTCTACACCGACTGGGTTTAAACGCATTCGCACCATCACGTCTGATATCCGACCTACCCCTTCAGGCGGTCGTGTGGTCTGGTCGTGGGAGGTGAAGTTATTCCAGTACCAACTGAGCTTATACCCTTACATAACATTGTATTCACTGACAAAAGTACATTATCGTCCTCTTGGTTTGAAATATTCAATTTAAAAAATCTGAGTTAATATTTATTGCATCTGGTCATTTATACGATGCCACACTTCAAGACAATGTAACGAGTTGGCCGCCTGTTGCTCCTGTTCCGCCCCAGTGTTGTGGCAGCAGCCATTCCTTAGCCCTGCACCAGAGCATATCGCCCAACTGGCGGTAACGAGACGGGCAACGCTGGCGGCGCGCCGGCCACGCACCACGTGCGCACAATTGAGGCCCACTGACGGGACGCGGCCGGCCCCGGCCCCGCCGCCCCGGCCCCGCCGGCCCACCCCGCGGGGCCCGGCCGGCCGGCCCGGCGGGCCGGCCCGGGCGCGGGGCCGGCGGCCCCGGCCGGCCCCGGCCCCGCCGGCCCCGGCCCCACCGGCTCCGGCCCAGCCGGCCCCGGCCCCGCCGGCTGGGGCGGGCCGTGTCGACGTCACCGACGGCCGGCCGTGAGGGCCTGTCGGCCACCCCGTGACGTCACGGAGGCCAACGTTCCAGGTTTGTTTACCGGCCTGGTCTGAGACAATATTTTCCCAGGTATGTTTTAAAAGGTGGCGTCTTGTGCGGTGAGCTCGCTGCCCACTCCACAAGGGACACAGCCGCCGATGTGAGATGAGGACGGGGGACATGACGATGACGGTGACGGTGACGATATATGGTGACGGTGACGATAGATGGTGACGGTGACGATAAATGTGCGTGGCGGCGTACAAAATGTTGTAGAAAAACATATTGAATTTTCCCACGTCTAACCCACCTCTCCAATCTTTCCATATTAAAATCCCTTTTCACGCCACAATCGTACATTATTTTACAAGTTGATTTACAAATTATGCTGAAATCCATATCTCAAACATTCGTTCTATAAAATAAATTTGCTGGGTTTTTAAGCTAAATGATATCTCTTAATATAATGGCTTTATCTTAACGTGTCTTTGTCCCCTATTCCTTTTTTTTTTTTTTTTTTTTTTTTTTTTTTTTTTTTTTTTCCGGTAATTCAGAGTAACATGCTTATATCGGCTGTGCTGTTTCCGACAAGAGGCAACGGGTAATGATGCACATACTTGCGATATGATACAATGTGGAATAATGCACATGTTTACGATGTGAAACAATGTGTAATGATGCACATGTTTGCATCGAAAAACAATATCGACTGAAATACATCGCTTCTCGCTCCAAACAGCACAGCTGGTATGTGAATGCTCCTCTGGAACACGGACATGGAGAAGAAAGATGGAGTTATTGTGTTAAGAGATGTCCCTCCGCTTAAACAGCCAAACTTTATCCTGTCTAAAGGAACAAGGGCGGCCGAGCGTATCGTGGCAAGGGGGCGCTGTGCTCAGACATCCATTTTTATCAGTAGCGTAGTAGCTCGCGTTGAAGATAATTTGTTGTTTCTCAGGCGACACTTTTTTTCGACTCATGGCGAGCTGGGAATTGTGCTGTTCAGTGACAAAGCAGAACTACGGATTTTGGATTGTGAAAAATATGGAAGCCATATGCGCAAACCGCGCCGAAGATTTCTGGTATGACGCGGTGAAAATCCCCAAATATCGTTCATCTAATGCAATTGCTTGGTACGGGCAAAGGGAGGAGAGCTTCTCCTTCGTTGCGCCTAGGATTGTGCATCATTTATTAAACTCCTTTGTGTTTTGGTATTGTAGTGCTCTAGCCACAGTGGTTTTAGGAATTTTGCAAACTTACACTAATAATTTTGTCCCGCGCGTATGGTGAGTACACGTCTTTCAGCTAGCATACTACAGAAATGACAGGATAAAGTGCAATCAAGCTCTGCGCAGACCTGTGAACATTAATTGCAGAACTATTGGCAGGTAACTCGTTGCCGGATCGTCAGGACAATGATCCGGAACACGTTCTCATATCACAATCAGTTCGTGAAAGTATTCCGGAGGACTTCCGGGGATGTCGCACTTCTTCAAGTTCGAACCAAAATAGATCGCGAACTATGCATGATACGCGTGTGAAATACACATTCTCGTGACCGACATTCAATCGATGTTCGGCTAGGGGTCGAATGATCCTGTAGCGTTCTATAACACAGCATAGCGTCCAATAGCATAACGACACGGAGTCAAGATGAAGATTGGGCGAAAAGCAATTTGCAGCACTGTGGGAAAACTTGGCCGCCGAATCCGAAATAAGCACAGATACACATACCCTGGAACAAGCCTTCACCCACTATGATCCCATGTGCCTGTTTTGACTTGACCAATACAGTTCAATAGTTAGTTGAGCACAGGTTGGCGAAATTATTTCGTAAGGTTACTTTGGATGATAAATTAGAATGCATCGTTCATTGTTACCCTCTAGTGTTCAACATTATGCATTCGTGACCAAAAAATAAAACCTGATATTTACCCTCCTTCACTGGATCTGATGTGATGTGCACCAATTTTACGTTCAGCGTTTGAGCATTCGATCGCAATATGCGGAACACTAGTGACTACACATGCTACTATCCCGACAAGAAGGCATCTATCTGGGCAGTTGGGTGCTTTCAGAATGCAGGCGCCCTCCTGGGCCAGCCGGTGCCCTCTTCGCAGCCGGGCACTTCCTTGTGCCAGATAATCCCCCTGTTGGGATTAGAGGCGCAGTTTCAGATAGTTAGCACCCCTAGTGTAACTTTAGGCACCCTCGTGGTGTACTCTGGACTCCATTATTTTAACAGTACGACTATAGGCATCCTTCTGGGCGAGAATCCCTCATTAGAATGCAGGCCACTTCGCAGCATAGTGCGATGTAACTGACCCAGCCTGGCCAAAACGGTTATCGGTGCAGCTGGATAACGCAAAAAGGGCTTACCGTCGCGTCATACTCGACACATCTTTGTCGGATCGTTGCCTCCAGGCAATTTTCTGGTTCAGATAGAGAAACGCCTGTCTAAATTATCATTCACGAAAAATGAAGTATGTTCAAATTGTTAGTCGAACCAAGCCTGCACGATCCTAAAAAAGCATGTTACGAAAACATAATCTTATCAATCGCCTGGCAGAAGCAAGGACAGGCTGATCAATTTCAGAGCAGCAGAACATTCGCCTGGTGGGCCTGGCATCTTCTCACCCCCCGGAGGGTAGGGGGGGGGCACCAATTCAGTCAAATGAATATGATGAATTCAGACCTCACCAACAGGCTGAGCTTTTCCAACGAGGTGGCATCACCTGAAAAAGGATGATAAGAGGCTGCAATCGACCGTTTCTAGGTGAACATCGTTCAGAAGAACATACGTTTTGTGAAAGTCTTCTGGATCCCAGGACTTGGTTTATAAAGCTTTCCACGGTGAAACGATGATGGGAAAATATAGTCAGAAGATGGAGAACTCCGTTGGGATTTTCGAACTTAACCCCAAGATTATTGCACTTCTTAATGTTTGGATACATTTTCATCCCCAGTTAATATGTCGATAGGAGCTCTGCCGAATCCGTCGCTGGGCCCAAGTTATTTGGACGAAGTGGCCTTAACCGCAGTTCCAAATATGAATATCACACACAAGATCACTTTTAGGGAAGCTTAGTATTGGTGCCAATCAAAGCGTGCTGTGCAACTGGACAATAATTTCCTTTGAATAATTTAGAAGTGCTGAGTAAATGCCATAACAATTATAAAAATGTGTTCTAGTCGGACCTACATAGCCTGACTGTCAGGATGCAGCGCTTAGCTTTCATATCTTTTTATTTTATGAGACATTGTATCTAGGGAGAATAAGCAGTTCCAGTGAGCTCGCCAAGGGGGTGCGACGCTCCCTTGCTCGCAAAAGGGACGAAGCCCTCCAGCGCCCCATACGTTCCTCCGCCCCCTCTAAACGAATATCCGGGTGCGGGTGCTGAATCCGTTGTTTCACCTGGAATGATTTCAAGCGAAGTCATGCACTACGGTATTTAGCAGGTTGTTTGTGTAAATTTACGCATTTATGTGTATGCGTGGAAAACTGTTTGTGAAATAAAGAGAATGCTACGATACTTTCTTGGAATAAGTTGTGCAGGTTTCAAAATAGTCTCCAGGAACATCGGTGTAGCTAACGGATCAAAATAATAAATTTCACCTGATTCACATCACCTACCAGAAAAGATGTTTCCTCGCGTTAATGTTCAGGTACTGACTGGAATGCCATTGCTCCGTTACCTGACGCCAAATAAACCGCAGATCTATTATGTATATCATATGTCATGGATAACATGCATATATATATGGATACACAGAGACACATGGGCCTATATATATATATATATATATATATATATATTGAAGGTACATATTAACATGTGTAACTAATAAACAATTCACATTTCCATCTCCATTGCTTATGTAGGCTAGCGATCTAAAGCGAACATCATATTGTGGATTGGCGGATGTAAATGGGTGAACTTATACCATCCGAGAAACGAGAGGGCATTGGCAACAACATCGCGTCCGTAAATACATCTTTTTCTTTTGGAAGTGATGCTGTATCCATGCTGAGACGATCTGGACACGGGTGCGCTGCGACGTCAGTCTGAATACGGGCTCACAGCGACTGTTTCATTAATTAGCCAGCTCATTAGCAGCCTGAGTGGATGGACTTGAATCAACTGGGTTCATCTTGGCAGCCATGTGGAAGCACAGTTACCCGGCGCCCGGCTTAATCTCTGCAGGGACATTGATTACTGCACAGTAGCCAGGAGAACAAGCGACACGTACGCTCTCCTTCGTACTGGCCTAACTCGCCTACCAATGGGCATACAAAGCCTGCGACAGATAAATCGGCATCAGGTCGATGACACAGCCGCAGCGGATCTAGTATCAGCTTCATTTCAAATTGAAGCACGCCTGCGAGAGAACATAAGAGCATGGGAACCCCGTGCTTAGATTCCGCCGTCACGGTGGTTATTGGTTTTAAGACATGTCGACAGTACAGTCATTTACCGTCGCCAATCTCTCACGCCGATTGGTCGCGGGCGAAGAGTAGCGACAGGCGAGACTTCGCCGTCCCCTGGCGGCTATATTGTATGGCGCATATATTGTACGGTCACTGACCCCGTGCTAATCAATTCAGCCCTTCGATGTCCCTCCCCAAGCTTCTTTGAGGATAGAGAAAATTGGCAGTGCGCACCGTCGCGAACTGTTCAGTACCTTTTCCTTCATCTATTTCCCGTCCGATGTGGAAGTTTAAGCCGCGGATCACGTAAGGTCGGTGACTTAGCTTGGGTCAAAGATGAGCACATCCAAAAATATGTCAGGATCGATAACTCACCTAGATTATAGGACATTGAAGTGAGACTTGGAACGTAAGTACAGTTAGGCAGTGTCTACAAAACGTATATCTCAAAAGTATGTGTGAAGTCTTGTTAGTGACCTGAGAGCATGGCCACATCTTTATATTTTTATTATATGCTTCTAATCGGATTTCATCACTTGTTGTGCGTGCAAACATATGAGAAGTTTCTTTTCCAATTTGATTGACCTCCTACAGGTGGCCAAATGTCAGGTAAAGATAAAATGCGCTAAGTGGGCAAAACATAATTAGACATTCGTGTTGCTACAGCATATTCCGAGTTTTAATAGCCGAAATAATATGAAATTTGCATGGTACTGCCTAAATTATCCGATGAAAATAAAACCATGCATGATACTTAAAGTCAAGGTCATCCTGGGTCATTATCTTATCATGATTTTAAGATTATTTTGGTCAATGCACAGGAAAGTATAATACAATGAGGCTTACCACACGATTGCAATCTGACAATGCTTACAGCAGGTATGTCTTGGATTCTTGAGGTCAGGTCAGTGACATAAGGTCACTACCAATTGTGGCCAATAATGGACCAATGCGACTATTTTCGTAAGATGCGCTGTGTAGTTAGCCTTTAAATGGCGTGTGTTTCAATTCTGTCTTTACCAGATATGAGAATGTAAAATGTTCATGATAATTTTTTTGCTTAAAAAACCGCCATTTTGAGTCATAAAATTGCTCTTAACATATAAAATGGTGACATTTTCGAACCATACCCATAGAGGGCTTTCCAATGACACCCAGCGCGTTTTCATGCACTGCTTAATTTGACAGTTAGAGAGGGTCTTCAACAACAACAACGACCAACCCGAGACGGGGTGTGAGGATCTGACCACAGAGTCCGCAGAGTTAAGAAACGACAGACTGTCATGGCCGTGCGCGGGGTCAGCCCATGGCATGGCTGCTGTCAGCCCACCCCATGACCGCCGGCCCATGTCGGTGTCATGGGAGGCTGATATGGCCGTGTCGGTACATGACTCCCATCCTGGTGTCAGCCCATCGTACGACAGTTGGCCCATGTCGGTCCCGTGGTAGACCGCATCCGTGGCCATGGCATGACTTCCGTCCTGCTGTCAGCCCATGGCACGACAGTTGACCCATGTCGGTCCCGTGTTACGCTGCTACAGCCGCATCAGTGGCCATGGCACAACTTCCGTCCTGCTGTCAGCCCATGGTATGGCAGCCCTTCCCACTTCAGCAACATTGAACTGGCGATACGCCAGCATCAGCGTTCCTCACAGTTTGAATGAAGGCAAATAAAGAACTGTTTTTAAGTACAAATCTTTATTCCTAACCACGATACAAAAATTGAAGCTAAGAGTAAGCATATATGACACGTCCCATGTCCCACATCGTCCACCTCGCCATCGGCCGCACACTCATGTCCCTTAATATCTCCTGCTCAGCTCGCTTGGCTGAATATTCAACCATTTAACAATGCATATATATATATATATATATATATATATATATATATATATATATATATATATATATATATATACACAAATATATATATATATATATATATGTATATATATGCATATATGTAAATATATATGTATATACATACGACTATATATATTATCACCATTGCACTCAAATGTACCTTGTGCTTAAGTAACAGAAGAGTAAACCTCTAAAGTAACTGAGGCATTCGTGCACAAAACTGTCGGCGAAGCATAGTGAGACTATAAAGGAGGAAGAAAACTTTTGAACTTACCAGGTGTGGTTTCTGAATCTGTGCGTGATTTGCATCGCTGTTTTGCTTTTGAAGGTCGTGAAGGACATATTTCCTCATAACGATTCGTTTCCACCCTTTTTCGAGGAAATTGGACGTTATACAGCTCTTAAGACCTCGGGGGTGAAACCGATCGCCTAACACGGGAACTGCGTCCTCCTGACCTCTCTGTGTTACGGCTAAAGCGGATCTGCCGTGCCAGTCTGCACTGACAGTTGACGCCATACAGGTCCAGTTTAAATTTGCGCAGATTATTTTTTTGTTTCTTCATATTGATGGACTTCAAAATCAGCGAACTGAACACTCTGCGCTGTAGGACTCTCACAGAAGGAAGCTGACGACCAAATCAAAGAACTGAACACTGCACTGTAACACTTTCACAGAGGGAAGCTGACGCCCAGTTCAGATAACTGAACATTCGGCAGTGTAGGTTTGTCTCAGAGAGAAGCTGATGACAAAACCAGATAACTGGACACTCGACACTGCAGGGCTGCACCGGGGGAACGTTGACATCACTAGTGATGATTCCCCGGGAAGGACAGAGCTGGAAACTCACAACCCAGACCGTTTAACCCCTGATTATCCAGATTATTGGAAAAATATTCTCTCATTTTTTAACACTATCTGATCACGGCCAACAGGTTACCCGGATATATCGTGATGTCATCGAATACCGTACTGTGGGTGATTCCTCTTGTCTCCTATGTTATGCGTCGGGGGCTGAGAATGCACCATGGATGTGTGTATTCGTTGTGTTCGGCCAGTCAACCAGAGTGTTGATGATGTCGACTGTCGCCGTGTGCTTTGCTGAGTGTGTGGCTGTACACGGCTTAAAGGTAGAGCAAGGTATAAGAGGGAGCATTGAGTTGAAGATAGCAGACGAGAAAGGAAGAGTAGAGTTTACTTGAATGGGTTGACGGGAAGGGTAGTTGAATGGTGTTTTAAAGGTAGACAAGGAGAAATGAGCAGAGGTGAGTAGAGTTGTTGGTCTTGAGTTTTAGAGTTGTTTACAGGCCGTATATGATGAAGTAGCGAATAGTCGGCAGTCCAAGCAGTGACGGTCTGGGGTATGAGGTGTAGGGGTAGGCTGGGAACGGGTCATCACCTCATACGCTTTTGACATTGCAACCACAGAGCATACACATTTTGGACGCATGTTGGGGACGCATTCACCGTCACCCAACACGGGGGAAGAATCCACTGGCACCCATTTTGAGGCCAAGAGACATGGGAACAAATGAAACATCCATGGGGAAATTGTCCACCGAGAAGCATGAGAACGGCACTCCCGGTACCAGGAGCAACCTATGGTGTATCATAAGAGGGAGACCGAGAGCCGAATTACCCTAAGCTTCTGAACTTATGCACAACATTTGAGCTTTCCTAATCCGTACTATTCTTTGGACTTCATGCGTGATCGTGCAATGTGACTCGTATCCACGATGCTCCACTGAGATATTTTCTATACCTATTTTCACCGTTAGGTTTCACCCGTATAATCACGTATGCACGTATACGCGGCACCTTCTAATGAAATGCTAGTCTCTCTGTGTCCATGCTATTTTCGATACTGCCACCACTGCATTCTGTCATTGCCCACGCTGACTGGCAGCTACCCCCTCCCCCACCTACACTGTGAACATGTGCAGGCTCTTAGCGTGGCAATCAGCCTCCCGGTATAGTGAACACATGTAAACTAGTGAGGGGTCACGTTTCCGACAGCTCGGTTGGATGGTGGGCGTCCGACAGACCGGTGGGACGGTGGGTGTCCGACAGACGCCTTTATACTCACCTTCTATAATGCTATCTCTTTTCCATGCTATTTTGATACTGCACCACTCATTCTTTCCCACTCTGGCAGCTCCTCCCTCACTGTACTTCAGCTTAGCGTCATAGCCTGTATAGTAACACATTAAACTAGTAGGGTAGTTTGACAGCTGGTTGGACGGTGGGTGTCCAACAGACCGGTGGGACGGTGGGTGTCCGACAGACTGGTGGGACGGTGGGTGTCCGACAGACCGGTGGGACGGTGGGTGTCCGAGAGACCGGTGGAACGGCGAGTGTCCGACAGACCGGTTGGTGCTTCACAGACCGGTGGGACGGCGAGTGTCCGAGAGACTGGTGGGACGGTGGGTGTCCGACAGACCGGTGAGACGGCGAGTGTCCGAGAGACCGGTGGGACGGCGGGTATCCGACAGACCGGCTGGTGTCCGACAGACTGGTGGGACGGTGGGCTGTAGCCAGGTGGATGTCCGGGAGACTGCGGTCTCGTGAGATGTCCGGCAGACTGCGGTCTCGTGAGGTGTCCGGCAGACTGCGGTCTCGTGAGATGTCCGGCAGACTGCGGTCTCGTGAGGTGTCCGGCAGACTGCGGTCTCGTGAGGTGTCCGGCAGACTGCGGTCTCGTGAGGTGTCCGGCAGACTGCGGTCTCGTGAGGTGTCCGGCAGACTGCGGTCTCGTGAGGTGTCCGGCAGACTGCGGTCTCGTGAGGTGTCCGGCAGACTGCGGTCTCGTGAGGTGTCCGGCAGACTGCGGTCTCGTGAGGTGTCCGGCAGACTGCGGTCTCGTGAGGTGTCCGGCAGACTGCGGTCTCGTGAGGTGTCCGGCAGACTGCGGTCTCGTGAGGTGTCCGGCAGACTGGGGACGGTCGGTCGTGAGGTGTCCGGCAGACTGCGGTCTCGTGAGGTGTCCGGCAGACTGCGGTCTCGTG
>JAOTOL010000646.1:0-101235 GCA_034440575.1 Imbricaverruca yamaguchii | reverse complement strand
TGGTAGTCCTTCAGATAAAACGAGATTCCGGATAAAAGCTTTGTCTCCTGCAGACATACCGCTACCGGAGTGTGCACAACACTCGTCATGACTAGGAGTTCTTCCAGACTGGTCCTCACACCTCTGCAGTTCCATTGTAAAACTTGGGATGACAGTTGTCTTGGTGTGACTAGAGGGGTGACTAAAAGGGCTATGTATGGTATCCTGCGTGCGCCTTATTGCCGAGGGACCGTCTCAAACAAAACGCAGACGAAGTGCATTATGGAGGTGGGACGGGCTTGGTGTTTTCGGATGCCCTCGTAGGATCCTTGGGGCGTTCCGCCCGCCAGGCGGTGATGGTGTCCACGGGGGAGCTCGCTTATGCCCTGCCGGGGAAGGCCACGGTGCGACTTTCTCGCCACCGTGGGGTGGGGTTGGCGGCTGGCCCATGATCCTCTCAGTCTCTGGGGTACATTGGGGACTGTCTCTGATAGTTGGGGTCGGTGGGGGTGTCGCCTTGAGGGCTGCCCACCCACTCGGGAGCTCGGTGAAGACTCCTGAACCGGTCCGTGATGACCGGCCAGACGCGTCCATGTCGGGCGCCCCCTGCGGACATCGACCGTGAGACGTGGTCGGGTCGCCGGAAGAACGACCACTGGTACTGTAGGGGTGGCGGCTCTGCCGTCGGTGGGGTGTCCGGGGTGGTGGCGGGTGTGGGTGGTGTGCGGGGTGTGGGTGGGGTGGGTGGAGGTGAGTGGGGTGTGGGTGTGTGAGGGGCGAGTGGGGTGTGGGTGTGTGTGTGTGGATGAGTGTTTGGCGTGTTCCGACCCAACCTAACCTAACTGTAACTGGTATGGTGTGTGAAGTGGGTGTGGACAATTTATTCTTGATGCAGCCTAAATTCGAATGGAACTGGAACTGATTGAACTACCTGAACTGACTTTTTGGGGGCTTGACCTAACTCACTCCTTTGTTCATTGTGCCTATGTCAGTGGTGTATTATGTTGTTTTTCACCGCCAATTCCACCACACATCCCCAAACCCCAGCCGTCGTGATGTTGGTTTGAGTTGCGCGTCCCTAACACGAATTTATATATGTGCGAGGTCAAAGTTTTGGGAACAACATATAGGTAAGTGAGAGTCTTTAGCCAGATTATAATGAATACGTTGCATGAGAGAATTGATGACAATTAAATTTGTAATTGGTTTGAATGACATGTCCGTGTTGGGACTTTTTGGGCGCTAGTATTAGTATAATTTTGTGCAATGTTCCGCACGAAATAGGTGCCTGTGTTGAGCCCCAAGCGGCTTCCGCTGATCCTTAAATCTACTTAACTCACGTTCATTCCCTCCATTCACTTCGCATTCGCTCGCCCCATTCATGCTCTCCTTATCAATTAATTGATTGCTTGGTCCCAAAATTTAGCTCCCGAACCCCCCTTTCAGCGGTACACAAACATATAGATGGACAGACCAATGCTTTAATTTTGATGGTATTACCGGGCCGAACAAGTAAACCTTTCACTGCCACTCATGGCTGGCCTAGCTATTATTGACAGCGTTTCTCGCCTGGACAAAGTCTTAACTGCAACGAGGGGCTCATCGTACTGACTCCGAGGGCTGATACAAGTGCTCTGATGTCTCTGACCGACACACCTAACCTTAAGTTCGATCGATGCCGCGCCGGGCCTTATTCGTCGTACACTTGCGACCAGGTCCGCACATATCCGACGGGCGGGCACGGATCCCTACCACATTGGGCACGTACCCGGTCGACTTATATCCCTAGCCAGCCCTACCTCTTTAGCCTGAAGTCTTATGGCATGCCAACCCGTCCATCATGCCCCTCGAACTGTCTGCACCAATCGTGCCCACGTGCAGAGTTCGGGGGTGCACAAACCACCGGGCAATGTTTTGCCTATACCCTATAGTCCGGCGCCAGACTTCCGGCGAACGCACTGTGGTGGCCCATTTACCAGCCCCTCCCACATGCATACCATGTTCGCCACCTCACCTGCACCTCTGGATCGCAGAGGCCAGCGTGATTTTGCGGTCAAAGATCCAGAGCAGGTGAACTAATGCCCCCGAAATGTCCGTTCATCGTACCCTCTGGCAATCAGGCCTTAACGAAATGCGCGTCATATATATAACAGCAATAATATTCTAGGCAATTTAACTGGCTTCAACAGTCACCACCATCGCCCGGAAAACGTTCTGTCCATAGGAGGACGCCTCGCAGATCGGCTGCCTCGCTTATAAATTTACTTTATAGTACAAATTGATATCATGCACATACCCAAGCATAATTGTGTAGATAATTCCACTTTGTCGGAAAGTACTCGTGGTATGATCTCCGTCTACGGGTCGGCTGTTGATGACCCAGTCAGGACGAGAGCGCGGCGGGCACCCCTCATCATCCGCGTCACAGCCGCCATTTCAATTCTGGACGTAAATATCCTCCCCTCCTCGCGCCTGGTCGCTGAGGTATTTACTACGCGGGCACCGTTTGAAGCGCCGTAGGTCTGACGTCATCCATTGCTGCACTCTATCTTATTATATCCGGCTCTGCTCTACCGCTACTCCAGTCCGTTACTGCCGAAATGCCACCACCGGTCTTTTGCTGATGCCACTTAGAGAATTTATATGCTTACTCTAATATATTTGCCCTTACATACACCGCATCGCATCGCATTGCGCACACACTGCTCAAATACTTCCTGCCATCTCCCACATCTCCGTCCACCTCGCAAAATAACCCAATTGGGGTTGACGCACCCTAAAACCCTAAGAATAATAATAATCCGTCCACCTCCTCCCATCCTAAACTTATCCTATTTGGTCCCCCCCCCCCATGAGACAGGTCGCTCCCCAGCAATGAATTTGGTGAGAAGGCAGAAGCTGCGGAAGAGAATTTAGGTTGATTCGGAAAGGTTTGGGGAAAAGGATGGCATGCCAGAAGTTTAGCACTCACATGTCCGATGGTGAGTGGCGAGTGGCCTTGGCCGAATGCTTCTTCTCCTCCATCCGAAAACTCACCCATCGGGCCACCGCTGGACGGCCCTCAGGCGTCGGTCCGACGTCCACTTCCCGCGCGTCTTCCAGACCCTTCTACCGCGTCTCTCCCCTCCCTTTCCTCCTCCTGTCCTGTTCTGTTCTGTTCTCTTGAATTTGCTATTGCTCCGGCTCTTTTTTCCTGTACCCACTCCCAGGACTTCGGGGTGAGCTCGCGCTTTTGATTGGTTCTTGGCTTTATTTTTGCCGCCTGGGGCCTTCATGGCGTTCTATATTTTGGGTGGTGACGGATCTAGGTCAGGGCACCGACCTCACAGGCCGATGTCCCTTCTTCCGGGGGGGATCCAGATGGTGTTTGCAGCCAGCTGTTCGTGTGCCGAGCCGTTACTTGGGTTTGCCCCGGATGTTATTGCCGGGACCGCCCTCTGATCTTGCTCGCGTTTGCCGCTTTTCGGGCAAATATTTGAAAGGGACGGGTAAGGCGACCGGGGGCTGGCTGGATGTCTGGCGGCCTGTTCGGATGGGAAAATATACAAATTTTGGTGCCGATAAATGTAAGCCTCCTTACAGTACCCCGTTGAGAGGTCACGCCGGGCTCCTCCCGACCTAGTTGAAGGGCGTTGGTGAATTGTGGTGGTTTTGGATGGAGTAGGGATGGGCTGGGCTGGTGTGGGATCGGCGGATGTGGTGAGTAAGGATTCCGGGTGGTTATTAGAGGGCCTAGCGGGCCTCTCTAGTTCGTTGGACTCGTTGCCATTTCCTCGGAACTGTATCTGACGACGGTGGCGTCGCGACTTCAGAGACCGGTGGCGGTGAGGCGGCGCGCTTTTCTGCCTCTAAGAGGGTCTCATTCACCTGGTTTGGTGGTGTCGTTGGCGAGACGATAGGCACGCCGAAGGAGCGAAGGAGCACACATAGTTGTGCGATCAGTTCGTTTGTCTTGCTTACCTCTGCCTGTTCTGGGACTGATGTGGTAGTTCTGACTTTTTGACGTATATGATGTTTTAGGGCGAGATTGGTGATATATATCCCTAGCCTCAGGGAAGGCTATTTTTCGAGTGCGTTTAGTTGCGATTATTTCATTTTCCTTGATGTAAGGCAGACAGGTGCAGTCAAAAGAGGCATGAGGAACCTGTCCTCGCCTACAGTTCACACAGTTAGGTGTCTCAGAGGTGCACTGCTCAGTGACGTGTTCAGATGAAGTGCATCTACCACATGCTGGTTGGTTCCTGCGATACGTATTTGTATGTCCACACCTTTGGCATTTAAAACAGCGCATCGAGTTGGGAAGGAATACACGTACCTTGACACGAAGGTTGCCCAATTGTATCTCAGGCAGTAAGTCTGCTGTATTGAAATTTAAAATTATGTTGTTTGTCGTGACCATCTCTGCTCCTTTACTGACCTTCATCTTTCTCGCTCCTGTTACTCCAAACTTGCACAACCCGTCAACAATCTCCTCCTCTGGCACGTCCCTCAGGTCATAACAATTTACTACTCCACGCGATGTGTTCTTGGTTTGATGCGGTTCCACTTTTAGCTCCACTCTCGTCCACTCTCTTATCACCCATTCTTACACCGTATACGAACTCGGATGTCTGCAAAGCTCTCTCCACCTCCCTCGCTACCGCGAACTCCTCCAAATATCCGTCTCGCAACTTCTCACAACGAACGATCTTACCGAGCCGGTCACAACCCTCTCATCATTCAAACGGGGAAACAGTGCCGAGGTTTTCGTCTGTCCACGGAAGAGAAGAATACGGGATGTATGGGAGACTTGGTCTCCGTAGGTACTCGAGTCAGTGACGCTCCTGTCAGCACAGAGTGAGCAAGTGGTCTGGTCACTACGAAAGTGACCAGAAGTGGTTTTTTGTTTTGTGGATGCCATGAAGTGTGTTTTGGTTTCGGCTCCTCGGGAGCCCCACCCCATAGGGGCCCTACTGGTGGGGGGCGTGGGCCCCGCGGACGGAGGTCACCAGGCGCCCGAGGAGCTATACGGGGCAGGCGACGCCGTCACCCGGCCGGGGAGAGGGCTCAGCACCCCGGCCGGTATCAAGCGCCGCCCTCCCTTGACCCCTGCCGGCCGGGCCATCAGGCACTGGGACGAAGCTCAGGCCCCGACCCGAAGCGATAAGCCACTTGGTCCGTATGAGGCCATACGAACCCGCCCGCCCCTCCGGGATATCAGGACCAAGGAGGTGTGTTGGTCCCCCGTCACAACTAGCACCGTGCGACGGGGGACCTCGACCTCCAGGACTCTGTCAACCTCGGGGCGGGCCGAGGGCGGCTACCCCGATAAAACTGAGCTGGTGGGTAGAACCGGAGAAGTTGTCCTGCCTGCTCAAAATACGGATAGCTGGTGTTGCAGGGCCAGGTGAAGGACATGGATGTTGTGGTGAGATGGGTATTGGAATGGGAGCGTATGGATGGAAGGACGTGTGAGGCACTCCCTAATCTGGCCCCTCGCCGGATCACCGATGGACTGGGTCTGGGTCTTCAGGGCACTCAATGCCCCCACCGCGTAAAGGTGGTGCTTCGTCGAGGGGGTGTTATAATTATTGGGAGGGCAGACAACATTAGGAGGGGAAGGCACCCTCCCAAAAGCATGCACTGTTACAACTTACACCCTGCAAGTCCTGCATAACACTCTCATGACCCGCCTACATCAATCTGACCTTATCCACCCAGTTTCCCATCTCTCAGCTGCACCCTACGATTAAACACGTTCAAATGTGGACTTCTACAACACCAGGTACCTAATTCCATTGACGAACTACTCATTCACTGAAAACGTGCTAGCATTGTATAGGTACCTTCCTATAATCTTGTGATTATTGCCTTATGTTTTGGGTATTATTGCATTTTAACACGCGGCCTGGAGGGTGTGAGTTAAATCCGCCCACCCCCTCCGTTTTTCGTACATAACTCCAGATTTTACCGGCAGATATATGCCATTTCTTGCGTACCTGCTTTAAAGTGACCTGCACGTTGTTTAAAGCACGAAAAACTAAAATCAGCCCATTTTTTCGAGTTAGTGACCGTTAAAGTAAGAAACATTATCACCGGCAGACTACAAAAATTGGCGCTGATGCGCTTCCCGTATATTGGCAAAAGGGAAGTATTCTTGGCAATACTAGCGGATTGTTTGATGTATATGGTTATGCTATACAGCATCAAAGTCATGTTCGGTCATCGAGGTCAAGTCAGGTCAAGTTCATGGCAGGCTAATGGAACTAAACTTGTTCAACTGGAATGTTGTCATAAATGCAGATGACTGTCATGCGATTGATGTCACTTTGCGTATTCCTCCCTATACATCCTGAAAGCTACTGGTTGCCATTTTGTACCTAAGCGATTCCATACTGTATTCATGTACTTCACTCATTTGTTTGCGAAGCCGATTGTGCCGAGCCACCCAACAGAGCAGTCGGACGGGCGGCTCGGTTCCAATAACTGGAGCAAGTAATGGCCTAATAAAGTGCTGCTATATAGGTGACCTGAGGTCAAATGCCGGGTTTCCAAAATCGGGGTTGGGTGGACATTTTAGGAATCTTTTCTGGTCTTCGGTGGACCTAGGAGTTTAGGTGGACTCGGTGTGTCCACTTAAACTAAAAGCAACTAGGGCCGTCAAAGGGGACACACTTTCATAAACCAGTCGATAAGGTTTGGATGGACCTGAAATTGTATCCCCCTGCACCGTCGGAGATACCGTCAATAAAAATTTTACGCTTTGTTAGTTACCAAACTGGCCACAGATGGCACAGCGATCGCTGCCTCTTGTAGGCAGCACTTTCAGCCGAGCGATGCTCCTTGAGAATTGCAACCCACTGTGGCAGGCTGGCAAAATTCACTCAAACACTGAGAATGGCAGTCAGCTGATTTTCCTCCGCGACCAATCATCACTCGCCTTCAGACCGCCATGTTTATTTTACGGCGGAGAGGATGTGGGGTGTGTGCAAGGCGGTGTGTGGGAGTTCGTAGGGGTATTCTTTTACTTTCTGCCGTAGCGTTGTTTACACTAGATATGTAACCGAATGTGCCGCATATAGGCAGGATATGCCGCACTGGTGAAATATACAGCTGGATATGGATGCAACGTTTCGATGACGTCACGAACAGTCACGATAATACGACTTATTTGCCCATCGGGAATCCGCACGGTTTTGCAGCATTACGTATGACTCAGGGCAGCGTGAAACAGCCAATAAATCATCGCAGTACCTCCAGATCACCAGCACCTCTTCCCATAGATCCAGGGATCATATCCTGGTGGTATTTCCACATGGTGATGCAAAAAACTGCATGAGGGCAACAAGTAAAGGAGACTGTTGTATCACAATATGCATATGTTATGGCAGCGAGAAACCATCATGAAATCATCGCAGCGGCCCCAGATCATCAGGACATCTTGCAATAGATCCAGGGATCATATTCTAGTGGTATTGACACATGGGGACACCAAGGACTGCATGAGGGCAGCAAGTAAAAGAGACTGTTTTATCACACTATGCATACGTTACGCCAGCGAGAAACCAATATGAAACCATCGCAGCGGCTCCAGATCATCAGGACCTCTTCCAATAGGTTCAGAGATCATATTCCTAATGTATTTCCGCATGTAGATGCCAAGAACTGCATGAGGGCAGTAACTAAAAGAGACTGTTTTATCAAGTTATGCACACATTACGGCAGCGAGAAACCACCACGAAACCATCGCAGTGGCTCCAGATCATCAGGACTTCTTTCCATAGATCCAGTGATCATGTTCTAGTGGTATTGACACATGGGGACACCAAGGACTGCATGAGGGCAGGAAGTAAAAGAGACTGTTTTATCACACTATGCATACGTTACGCCAGCGAGAAACCACTATGAAACCATCGCAGCGGCTCCAGATCATCAGGACCTCTTCCAATAGGTTCAGAGATCATATTCTTAATGTATTTCCGCATGGAGATGCCAAGAACTGCATGAGGGCAGTAACTAAAAGAGACTGTTTTATCAAGTTATGCACACATTACGGCAGCGAGAAACCACCACGAAACCATCGCAGTGGCTCCAGATCATCAGGACATCTTCCATTGGACTCAGGGATCATATTCTAGTGGTATTTCCACATGGGGATACGAGGAACTGCATGAGGGCAGCAAGTAAAAGAGACTGTTATATCCCACTATGTATGCGTTATGGCAGCGGGAAACCACCATGAAACCATCACATCGGCTCTATATCATCAGGACATCTTCCATTAGACTCAAGGATCATATTCTAGTGGTATTTCCACATGGGGATGCGAGGAACTGCATGAGGGCAGCAAGTAAAAGAGACTGTTATATCACACGATGTATGCGTAATGGCAGCGGGAAACCACCACGAAACCATCACAGCGGCTCTAGATCATCAGGACATCTTCCATTAGATCCAGGGATCATATTATAATGGTATTTCCACATGGGGATATGAGGAACTGCAGGACGGCAGCAAGTAAAAGAGACTGTTTTATCACACTATGCATGCGTCACGGCAGCGGGAAACCACCACGAAACCATCACATCGGCTCTATATCATCAGGACATCTTCCATTAGATCCAAGGATCATATTCTAATGGTATTTCCACATAGCAATGCTAAAAACTGCATCACGGCAGAAAGTAAAACAGAAGGTTGTACGACACTATGCATACGTTGCGGCAGCGAGAAACCACTATGAAACCATAGCAATGCCTCCAGATTATCAGTACCTCTTCCAATAGGTTCAGAGATCATATTCTGAAGGTATTTCCGCATGGGGATGCCAAGAACGGGTCCAAATCATCAGGAAGTCCTTCGATATATCCTGGGATCGTATTCTGGCGGCAGGTAGATAGATAGCGCCACCAAGACATTCCTAGGATACCAAGAAGTGTACGACGGCGAAAAGGAAGTGAAAAGATGTACGATTATGTATGAACGTATATATATATATATATATATATATATATAGATATTGCCGCCCTGGTAGCTCAGCTGGTTAGAGTGCTGGCCTGCACTGGTCTCCCCTGTACTGGCAACACAGGGTTCGAGTCGCTTCGCGCGCTCGCATTTAGCCCCCGACCGGGAGTGTCAGTTGGCAACTGGCCCGATCAGGCCGGGGACGAGCTACCGGGCGGTCGTGTCGGTACATTGGCGGCACGTTAAACTTTCGGTCTAAATTCTGTCGTTGAACTGGAGTTCATGGATCGGGTGGTGGGGCAAAGGTTCACGCAACAAGCTCTGCTTAGCAATAGAACCCTGGCTTCTCAAGGCACCCCAGCAACAACTCGGATTAATTTTTTTTATATACTACTGTGATTGTTGATTTCAGATATCTTTCATCCTGCTGTTTACTTGGAGGTGAAGTGTCGCTTACTCAGAGCTGGGATAAAAAGTCGGTAATAATGAACAGTACAATGTATTAATGAAGGACGAAATGTATTACTAAAGGACGGCAAAGTATTGGGGTTTCCACTGAGCTCCTGGAATGGGCTGGTTGTCGGTGTCTCTGCCACTCACACCGGGTACTTGGCCGCGATGGCGCTGGTGAGGGCCCGGAACTCCTGTCAACAGTCATAGTCATGTCAACAGGCCGTGCATTGCATGGCGGTAACTGACACCGGGTACTTGGCCTCGATGGCGCTGGTCAGGGCCCGGAACTCCTGCCAACAGACATATTCATAACAGATCAGGCCGTGTGTGTGCAAAGAGGATAAATATTACGAAAGCCATCTCCTTGGGATGATTTCCGTGGTATACGACTCTCCCTGGGATGGTCAATCTTTTAATTTTTGTTTGCGCCTTTACTGAAAATTCATCATAGCAAGTAAAGAATGCATCTTTGGTACGCATCTTTTACGCTTGTCATCTCCCAGGCATATTTGGTGCAACCCCCACTACTTGGAACATTTCAGCTCATATATTTCCCACTTCCTTCCAAAATCACCCCCCCCCCCACACACACACACATCTCCTTTCCAGCCGATTAACGAAACGGAACACTGCCGGAGCCATAATCCATACTGCGAGTCATACTTAGTGCGAGTGGCGTTTGCGCTCATATTTGACACCATTATACATACGTTTCCGCGGTGCCGACGCTGCCACATGAATTCGTCGATGTGGCTGGCCAGCAGCTCCCGGCTCGTCCCCCGCATGGCCTTGAGGCGCGATTTCAGCAGGGACCATGTCCCCTCCGCCCGGTTTGTGTGGACACCTGAACAGGAATGTAGGTATGCAGAGTTACTGGTAGCAGTGTGAGCATTGACATGGAATGTACAATCAGTGAAAGAGATGCATGAAATAATATATATATATATATATATATATATATATATATATATATATATATATATATATATATATATGTGTGTGTGTGTGTGTGTGTGTGTGTGTGTGTGTGTGTGTGTGTGTGTGTGTGTGTGTGTGTGTGTGTTTGTGTGTGTGTGTGTATGTGTGTGTGTGTGTGTGTATGTGTGTGTGTAAGGTTCCAGCCATGGGACATTATTCTGTGCGTCGGATAGTTGTCAATGTTAAGCGATTTACATGGTGAATACACTGTTTGTGCAATTATCTGTATTTAATTGAATATTTCTCCATCTACCAGAGAACAAAGCTGACCAAATTCCAGTTTACCAACATCAGTTCAACAAGCAGCAGCACCTCCCGCAGGAAGACACACAGCCCGTCGCACAACCCGAGAAGAGCACAAAGGGGAAGTTACCGAAAGCTAGGAAGCCACGTAAGGTCTGTTACCGCGGTGACGAAGTCTTTGCCCACCCGTGCATGAGTTGTGTGGTCACATCAATGGGTACCTCACAATCTCGCCATCCGAACTGACTTAGATCGTTTTCAGATAGCACGATGCGGGAAGTTTGACGGGCACGACTGTTTCAGGAGATGTGGGAACACTTATAATTCCTGAATAATGTATCCTAGTGCTTACCATCCGCTCGAACGAATTCTTGGCGATGATTGACGGCCTCCTGCTGATATCCAGCCGCCTGGAGGGCGCCGTTGTTATATGCTGCCCATCCATCGGACCAGATCTGGAACGGTGAGGACCACATGCGGAATCGCAGTATACAAGTATCATTGTGATGACAAACTTTGCAGTTTGAGGTTCTTCTCATCCCTCAACTCGTCTGGAGGAATGCACATTATTTGGTGTCCTAGTAACCCGTTGCTATTCGTTGGAGACATGTTGGCATAGCCGTCACGATGTGCATTGTTGTTCACATGTCAACACTTACGATTATATTGCGCTTCTGTGTCGGCGTCTTCTAATTGAGAGTGCGCATCCCATTGCGTGCCCAATTGCGTCACAACGCCTCGCATCCACTCCGTCTCCTGAGTCTGCATACAGCTGTTTGTCTTTCCTGCGCGATGTGCTAGTCACTAGCGCAATCAGCAACGCTTTGCTTGTTCCGTCCATTTTACATTGATCAGCATTGTAATGTGGCTGATAAAATATATGTTGTGTCGAGCAAAAGTGATGGGGTGAAGATAAATATACATTGTATCCAGGAATGTGCCAGATGTCCCCACGGACGGTCTCAATAAGAGTGCTGGTAAGTAGGAAAAATATTCACTGCACACACTTTTCAACCCCAAGCTGCAGGGAATTGCACTTACAGATAATTAAAAGGGAATGTATTCCTATACCATATTTCCGCACAACATCACCTTCCCCCTCATGAAAACTCTTTCATTTCTTCTCAGCAAACACTTCCAGATTGTTCGTGGGTGTTTGGCCATCCCCTGTGTGCGCCGCCGACTACAGTGAAAACATTAAGGTAATTTCCACGGATACACAATACACGATTTACGTACCAAGCTGCCGGGCAGCACGTGTTGGCAGGCGATGGGCACCAAAGTCCCTTCGGTGCGGTCCGGCACTATCTGGATGTGCGCTTCCCCCGATTCATCGGTGAGCCCGAAAACCCACGTTTCGGCTACGGGCCTCGCTCTTCCGTTGCGGCATCTCTTCGAACGGGCGACGAGACTCTCGTCGATCTGCACCGGTCCGTTGACCCCCCCCCCCCCAAGCATTCGGGGATGCCTGAGGAGGTCGTCGGTCATAACCTGTGGTGAAACGGATCATTGGTAATAATTGTTTCAGATTCCGTTTAAATCCGTTATAGGAGATGAACGACATTACTTGGCAGCAAGCGACGTTCATATTTCTCGGTTGTATAACTTCATCTCCATCTTCATCTCCATCTCCGTCTCCATCTCCCTCTGTATCTGTCTCTCTCCCTCTGTATCTGGCTCTATCCCTCTGCATCTGTCTCCCTCCCTATGTATCTGTCTCTCTTCCTCTCCATCCATCCGTCCATCCGTCCACCCGTCCATCTATCTATCTAAGTATCTATATCTCTGACTATCTAATTATCTATCTATCTCTATTGGGTAAAAGTTGAAATATGCCTTGCTCAAAGGCCTGTTTTTCTCATTGTTTTTTTTCCGGGAGGGGGGTGCACCAGCGCAAGGTATATTAACCATTTTTTCGTAATTTCAATGCTCAGTGCAGTGGCAAGACATCGTGAGAGTAGTGACCTCCCATTCTCTCGTATGATACCGGATAGCAACATAGATGTCACACCCATGCGCTACGTGACGTTGTAAAACAAAGAGTACGTGCTGGACGCACATATTTGGCATGCATTTACAAAAGGTCTACTCACTTCTCGTAGGAAGTTTGTCCAGTCAACGACGGTCTTCGGTGACACTTCTGCCTCCTTGGCTACTTGGTGGCTTGGCGTCTTCTGTGCGTAGAAGTAGGTTATGAGCATGAGCTGACGGAGCTCCAGGTGCGAGCTCGCAAAGAAAGAGCCGTGACGTATGCTTTTAGTGGCCCGGCACTGGCCATCCTTGCAACGCCAGGCGACTTGGTCCGTCATCGCGGCCCTCCGACCCTCCTCCATCTGCGCCCCGCAAGTGCAGCGCATTGTGCGGGCAAGAAGGCCCTGGTCCCTGAAAAAAAAACAGTTTATTGGATCTTCACCGCAATATTTACCATAGCACGATTTCGTGGCGAGGGGAAAGTGAACATGTAGTTTACCACCCGTACCCGTATTCAACATTGACCGCGATGAATATAAAGGCAACCATCCACCCCGGAATTCGGCTTTTAGCTAACATTCACGGGATCGTAGATCGCTTCACCCCTCTCATTGCCTGGGTTATCTTGGATAAAATTGCTCGGTACAATAATTATTATAATTTAAATGCAAAAATGGGGTCAACGACATGATGCACTTCGAATTCAAAACGTTCAATATACCTGGAAACATTTTTTGATTACCTCTTTTGGATCGCCCAGAATTAGATCAAATGGGTCAATGTCGGAGTATATTCTTCCGTGTCCTCTACGTCAGCTTAGGGACCCTCTTGAAGTGCCCAGGGTGTCCTCCTCCAGGCCATTATGCACACATTTGATGGCACGGCACTGATCATCTTTGCAGGCGACTTTACCCGTCGTGACGGTCCGCTTTCTCTCCTTCATTTGCGTTCCACACGATTTTTTTTTAATAGACCCCTGAATCAGGGTCCCTTGTATAGCTGAGCGTACTTCGTCGACCCAGGGGTCATTGACATCACCCAGATCCTCACAAGGGCTCAGGGCTCCCTCCGAAGGCCTAGCACTCTATATTCCCACAGCCCCAGGCTTCCAACGTTTACCCTGGGCACTCTTCGTCGGCTCGAGAGCCGTTTCTGCTCGGGACCCTCTCCATCATTACGGTCCCCTTTTATAGGTCCATGGGTCTTCACGACAACCCGGGATCCTTATCGTTCGCCCGGAGCCCCCTAGAGTGCTCAAGTTAAAGTGCGCTTTGTCACAGCGATCCGCTACAGCCCGTCGGACACAATGATCACTGCAACACGGCTTTTATATATATATATATATATATATATATATATATATATATATATATATATATATGCATATATATATATATATAAAACCTACGCATATATATTTATATATATATATATATATATATATATATATATATGCACACGCATACATTTATATACATTTTTTTGTCAATGTCCGCCACCCAAGATCAGGTGACCAGGAGCGACAGCAAGCACCTGCAAGCTCCCTTACCCAACGACTGCAAGCACCTTACGTTAACACCATAAAATAAACATTAAAGTCGCGGCACTCCCAGCTAAGAGATGGAAAACATATAAATAAGCATGCAAAGCATCGGGTATTAGAGCAGTAAGACTAATAATAAAGAATGCTGTTAGTATCTTATCCAAAGGAGGCATATGACTGACCCTGGATCCATCCCAACAAGAAATTAGGGTCTAAACTATAATGTTAGCAGCTGGTTTGTGGCCGGATGGTGGTGAGCACTCCTGATTTGTTTTTGTTTTTTAACTTTGGCTCCTCCCACAACTCCACCCAGCTAAGCATGGGCTTGTTGTTGGGTGGAATGTGGGAGGAACCAGTGGTTGGGTATTTTCAACTTTATATATGGTTAAGTGCAAACACACACACACACACATATATTTATGCCTATACATATGCATAGGCATACATATATATATATATATATATATAAAAAAAAAATAATATATATATATATATATATATATATATATATATATATATATATATATATATGCATCGACACACAAAAGTCGGTATGCAGGACAAAAACAATCTGCCACAAAAGTGTCACGCTTAATAACCCTGGTGGGCTCGTTTTGAATCAGCTTTTGTAGTCCCGCATTCTCTTCCCTCGTCGGACGGGCTGGCATGACCACCTTCACCAGACCGGGGGATGAGCTTTGGAAAGGCCACCGACACCTGACTTCTGTAAACCTAGCCTAAGTAAACCAGGATTCAATGCAAAATGCCGTCGTGTATATCTGAGCATGCATAGCCAAAAGTATACGTTACATTTGTATTTTGACCGCTAACGAGGTTACCTTTGGGTCATACTATGCAAATATACGGACCTCGCACGATCAACCGGTCAGTATGCGAAACGTTCATTGAAACATGATCAACGATTACGTCTGAATATACATACACAAGTAAGTAGAAGAGAGAGAGAGATATATATATATATATATATATATATATATATATATATATATATATATATATATATATATATATATATGTATATATATATATATATATATATATATATATATATATATATGTATATATATATATATATATATATATATATATATATATATATATATATATATATATATATATATATATATATATATATATATATATATATATATATATATATATATATATATATATATATATATATATATATATATATATATATATCGGTTGTCAACGACATTCTTGCATTCCAACTTGTTATAGGTAAATTATCCGTATGCCTGTGTTCAGATTCATGGTGTAAAAATTCCTAATGCCATGCATGTCTGAAATCAAAGGTCGTGATGACTTTCGTCGATGCCGATGGGGAGAAAGCCGAATCAACGGAAAGTCCCCTCGGGAAGCCCCTTTGCTGAGATTATGTGAAGGGCTAACGTGGGTGGGTCGAAATGCCCTGGAATATATGAACATATGACATTGTATGTTCGTTGTACATGGAGCGATGTACATGGAGCGAAAACGGCAATTTGGTATCTTCTCCCCAGATGACCACCTCACTTTACCCGAGGACGATTAGTATATGTTGTATAATTATAGTCATCGACTTATGAAAACCTAAGTTCCACATTACGCTAATGTCTTTATTTCCCGTAAAATGACATGCACGCCTGGAATCAGAGAAGTATTTTCACTTGACACGCGCCCTGGAGGGCCTCTGAAAATTACGCGCACTGGAAGGGGGGCGGATTCCGCCCCCTAAGATCTAGGCTCCTATTAAAGCCGGAGCAACGACATTCACAGGGTGGTTGGTTACGGTAGTGAACTCTATTGTGTACAAATTTCATGGCCTTAGGTCAATATCTCCAAGGTCAAATGAGGTCGAAATGCCACAATGTTCTGCATTTGCGTTGCTTGGCTTCTCATTGTTATGGATCCCTGTGATTGTTATGGATCCCTGTGATTATAAGTAAATGCTCTAAATGGGCTCCAAAAATTAATGATGTTTTAGACATTACTAATGATGTAATACAGATGATAGACCCGGTATTTTACCTCAGGTCACCTAGCACTTTATATAGCAGCACTTTATCAGGTCATTACCTGCACCAGTTACCTGAACAGGGCCGCCCGCCCGACTGCTCCTTTGGCGTGTTGGGACAATCGGCTTCGCAGAGAAAGGAGTGAAATACATGAATGTAGTATGGAAACACCTAAGTACACGATGACAAACAGTAGTTTTAAAGATGTGTAGGGAGTAATATGCAAAGTAACATCAATCGCATTACAGTCATTTACATTTATGATAACATTCCAGTTGACCAAGTTTGTTCCATTAACTTGTCACCAACTTGACCAGACTTGCCCTCGGTGACCTAACATAACTTTGAAGCTATATAGCATAACAATATACATCAAACAAGTCCCCAGTGTTGCCACGAACACGTCCCTTTTGCAAATATACGGGAAGGGCATCAGCGTCAATTTTTTCGGGCGCTAGGAAAATTTTAATTTAACGACCCATAACTCGAAACATTTTTGGCCGATTTTCATTTTTCTTTCTTTAAGCAACGCGCTGGTCATTTCGAAGCAGGTACACAAGCAATGGTGTATATCAGCGGGTAAAATTTGGAGTTATGTACGAAAAACTGCAGGGGTGGGCGGATTTCCCACCCGAATCCAGGGTGCGTGCTAAGGCCTGTAACCTCATAGTCGGCATGTCAGATTATACAGGAATACACAATTCCGTAGCACATACGAACATCCAAGTTAGTTTTCAGAAAGTTCTGCAAAAATTTAGCCTTGAAAACGTGTTGTATTCAATGCTGAATGAAAAAGGCAGTTTAGCATCTTCCCTGCAGGTGACCTTACATGACCCGGGGACATAAAAGGCTTACTTTTGCAATTATAGGCATACACTGCATGTATCGAACCATAGTTTTAATTATGTTTCCCGAATACCCTGAAATGCGTTAGAAATTTGGCCCATCAAAAACAGTCAAATCATGTTGCTTGGCATGATCTGTAACCTCACCAGTGACCTCGACGTAACCCAAAATAGTTACTTTTAATTAAAGCTGTGGCGCTTTTGAATGTCATTTGCTTTGAAATCGGTTCATTAGTTGCATAGACACAACGGAAACAAATTATGCAATGGACATTAGGGTGTGTCACGAAGGACCTTTTTTTGGAAATTGCACTTTGCTTAGTGAAATTATCGTGCAGATCACCTTAAAAAAACTGTGGTCGAATCCAAATCGAAATCAAACAATAAACAAAATATGCGACAGGCCGATAAAGAAACAAATTTGCCGGGCGCACGGCGTTGAAGTCTCCAGTGATGGCGCTCCGTTGCGATTGGCATTTAACACCACGCGTCCGGCCACCGTCGGAGCGCCGCCGCGGCGCTGTGACGAAAAAGGCGGCAATGGGTGCTGTGGATGACTGATGAATGAATTCTGGTGATGAAGCTCATGAATAAAACTCAATGAAAGTGTTTAGTGGGGTAAAAGGCTTTTGATAAGCACCAGTCGCTTAATACGTTGCTTGGATATCTGACGCATGAAAGAAAGGTTCACTTTACGTCGCTTGTTCGTTCCATTTTCAATTAGTAGATCTATCGGTGTATAATGCTAATATTTTCACTTTTGAAAACTTGAACATCATCAAAATTCCTCGTCTATTTACATCGAAAACCAATTAAATCATTCTGAGACACTTGCTCTCTTATTGTTATGACAAATAGACCAGGCGAAATCGGCATCATGCTCCGTTCCACTACAACAGAAGGAGACGGGCATACAGCGACGTCACCTTTTGTACGAGCGGCCACATTTTTTGTACGAACTATCATTTTATAACTATACTACTTGTCTACATGCTCGACAGAAACCCCGACATGAAATCCTTTTTGCTGCTGAGCACTGGCATTGCCGACCTGTGTTTCAACTTCGCCACAATGTAACCGTGGCGGGCCTTTTCACCAATTACCTTCAAAGACGCCTCGGTCACCACTTTTTCACCATCCGTTCCACCGTCTGACTGTGCACGGGGTATGACGGTACTTCGAGAGGACTCGCGATGATGTCTAGTAAGTCATCATCGGACAGTTGTTGCGTCAAGGGCGGCTCGGTTATCGCCTCATTACACCAATCAATCAGCTCCATGATGCTGTTTGCCCCCCATATTCACTTTTGGAAGCTTGAACTTCCGCACTTCGTCAGTATCACTATCGACTTGAGTTCTGCGACACTGCTGGATTTGAGTGACCGCCCTTTCCCGTGTGGCTTGATGTTGGCCCGCTGCCATTGCCAGCAGTACTGCCTCAGGGTGACCAGTAACTGTTGCGCTGTATTACCGGCTGCACCAAGGCCGCTATCTCAGGTCGCAAACTTTTGAGAAGTTGCACGCTGTGCAGCGCATTGCCAGGACCGTCATAACATTTCCAGTTCTTCTTGATGCAGAACCACATGGGAGTATAGTTGCACACGATGAACTCCGCTGGCATTCTCAGACTGTCTGATGGCTATTCGGTTGATATGTAGAGCCGGAGAATTCGCGCCGCCAGTCAGCCACCTGGAGTGGTTTAGTGGACCGATCTTCATTTTCGCAGTTCTATCTGAGATACGCCACTACGGACACCACGGACACTGGACACTACGCGCCAGACTGTACAGAATAGCCTGGTCTGAACTTAGGTCACTGAGAATCTCCTGCGTCATTTCTGAAACATTTCCGCCATCGATTGGCTCAAAATCGACCGTTGGCAAGGTTTCTACTGCGCCTGCAGCAGCCCGGCCAATCAGCCCACTAAACGACTTAGGTCCTGTTGTGACTCCATCTAACTGGCTAAATACTGCACGAAGATTAAGTTCATTTGCATGAAGTTGGCACACAAACCAGTGGACGGGGCGTTTTTGTCCGAGCTCAAACAAACTGATAACATCACCTTTTGGCCAGTATTAACTCTCGTGCTGTCACAGCCAAGCACAGAAATATCCGCACCAAACTCATATGCCACAAGCGTTCAGGTCCTGAAAAATGCCCTCCGCTTTCCCAGTCTGTGGAGTAAAATGTCCTAAATATGCACTGTCTGGCTCAGATACAACCACAATGTGCTCTTCCGTCTTCTTTGAACTGGCTGTCATAAGCGTGTCGTCTTTTCTACCGTCGAAGTAGAGACCAGATACACGACCTGCATGATCCTCATGGCTCTGGGCTACTACCTCTCTTCTAATCCGATCCCTTGCTCGCCATACTTTTTTGCTATCCACTATGCAGTCCATATCGTCAGAAGTGGTCCAACCAATGTCCACTTGGAAACCGTTTATGATCGCAGCACACGCACGATTAGACACTCCGTACCGATCTGCTGCTAGAGCCGTATTTAGCAGTTCGTCTGTGTTACTGTTCACCATATACTCTGACTCATTGACTACAGATGTGAGCGATGATGAATCTGTGGCGGAATCTTGGTCTGAATAGAATCTAACTGGGCCATTCCAGAAGGCCCCGGTTGTGGTGATGTGACTCTCTCGGCGGTCAGACGCCTCCTTTCGTCCATGGCGCGTCGACGAGTGGTTTCACGGATATCTGCGGTGCCGATTTGCATTTGGCGAGGTCCTCTCTGGTCTTGGACAAAGGGAAACTCCATTTGTGGCACTTTGTCGGCCATCGCACATTTGCAGCTATCGATATCAGCACATTTTCGCGATATCGCGATATCACATTTCAGCACATCGATATCAGATATCAGCACGGCTCGTGTCGCCGTCGTTAATAGGTTGTCCCTATTGCTGATAATCCCAGTTTCCCTTGAAACTTGAGTAACGAAAAGGAACAGGAGACTTGGATTGACTAATAAAACAGGGATGTATGGCATGCGAAGCTTTTTTGTGTCGTTAGTGCGTACGCAATTTATTCGAATGATGATTCATAGCACTGTGAAAGGTGGAGCACAGACAAAGGAAAGTGGAGCGATCAGTCCTTCGGTGAAGTTTAATCTTTACAATCAGATATATCCCGGCTCCCATGATCTGTTTTTGAATTACCAGAATCCATTCATAAGTCATCCACAGCTCCGACTGCCGCCTTTTTCGTCACAGCGCCGCGGCGGAACTCCGACGGCGTCCGACGCGTGGTGTTAGATGCCAATCGCAACGGAGCGCCATCACTGGAGACTTCACCGCTGGGCGCCCGGCAAATTTGTTTCTTTATCGGCCTGTCGCATATTTTGTTTATTGTTTGATTTCGATTTGGTTTCGACCACAGGGTTTTTTTAGGTGATCTGCACGATAATTTCACTAAGCATAAGAAAAACCGTTCAGGCGACACACCCTAATGGACATACAATGCAAAGATACAATGGAATCAAATAGACCCAAGCACCTTCAGCAACTGGTGTGAATCAATATGCCTCAGTGCCTACCAGCTTAACCTTTGACGCATATCTTGAACTACAATGCTCATTACACACTTTCTAATATGTGCTCAAACACAGTAACGAAGTTCAATCATTACCATTGAATACTTAAAAAACGCCGAAATTAATGAAGCGACATATTAAGTCCAGGAATTATCATGCATGGTTTGAATCGCTACATCCAGCG
This sequence comes from Imbricaverruca yamaguchii, assembly GCA_034440575.1. Classification (NCBI taxonomy): domain Eukaryota; kingdom Metazoa; phylum Arthropoda; class Thecostraca; family Neoverrucidae; genus Imbricaverruca; species Imbricaverruca yamaguchii. The sequence goes on along the minus strand of JAOTOL010000646.1, from coordinate 80,520 downwards.
TCGACTACAACGAAGGTCAGTTACCTTGATCTAAACTCGCCCCGTTTCGGGGGCTTCTTACGTCCCCACCCCTGAGGTTTTGCGTGGATAGTGAAAAAGGCGCACGGCAGCGCGGTAAAATTTTGTACACCTATTCCCACATCAATTTTACATCCTGTGTTAAAAATTGTTAGGCCATGTCATCTACGGTCAACGAGTAACTCAAGGTCAAGTTCAGTCACGTCCAAAAAATTCAACCAGTCGTCATAATTTATCGGAGGAATATATTCGAATGAAACTTTTCAATTTTGCTTGTCTTCAGGGATGTAACGAAACGCACCAGAGGAATTTCCGTTTTTCCCTAGTTTTCGATGGCGCAATATTTTGTATCTTTTTTCCCACTACGGCTGAAATCTGAGATTCTGGCTCAAGAAAGCTATTTATGAGGGCATTCAAAAATTCAAAACTCAATACTTGGAAAATGAAAAACACACATTTGGGTTGAGATACATTTTAGAATCATGGTCTATTTCGCATTCTTCTTCTGATTCCAGATAAGTTTTCATTCCAAAATCTCCCCCAAAATGAATTCTCCAGAGCTAAGAACATGTCAATCTTGATCACATACACCACCATAATGACATGATTTTTGGAGATGGGTTAGTAACTTGGGGCGGTTTCGGACCCTAGTCGAAGAGCGCTTTCTGATGACACTACTTAAGTTGTCGTGCAATGCTTAGTTTGGAAATTAGAGGGAGCGTAAAATAACGTACTCTCGCCCCCACCAGACGAGACGGAGTATGCGGATCGGGCTGGAAAAGCGAAGAGGGATAAATTCAGCGATCTAGAGTTCTCATAGATGCACTCTATACGCCCAGAGGTGGACACAGGAGTCTCCATTTATGGTTAGAATCAGTAATGTCAGCGACAACCGCCATCAATGCCCCCTGCCCAGCTCGTTATCATGTTAATCCCATTGACGTAACGAAATAATCCATATGTGATCCATACCTACCTCATCCACGCTTTCGCATCCTCCAGATTCCTTAGCTGTTGGCTCAGGCGGAAGCAATTATCCATCGGTTGCGCCATACGGAGCACACTTTTCTCAAATTGGCTGTCACAAAAACCACAAGGCAACTAACTTTGCACGAAACCACAATGTCCAACCGGATGTTATTGCTTCTGCTTGACCACGAACCTTACAAACATTAACAAATAGAGAATGTACAGAAACATCTTCATAGCGCCTACATATAAAACTGTCCCTTACATTTTTCCCTTATTAAGTTTTTGGTATCCACATGTGATAAAGTCGCCAGAATATGATCTGATATATTGGAAGAAGTCCTCATGATCTGGAGCCACTGCGATATCTATAGCTCCAGATAGCTTCATGGTGGTTTCTCGATGACGTAGCGTATCCACAATGTGATATAACAGACTCCTATATATGCTGTCCTCATGCGCTTATTGGTATCCCCATGTGGAAATACCACCAGAATATGATCCTTGGATCTATCGGCAGAAGTCCTAATGATCTGGAGCCGCTGTGATGGTTGCATGGTAGTTTATCGCTGCCGTAGTGTGTGCATAATGTGAAAAAACAGTCTCTTTTACTTGCTGCCGTCATGCAATTCCTGGTATCCCCATGTGGAAATACCACTAGAATATGATCCCTGGATCTACTGGAAGAGGTCCTGATGATCAGGACCCACTGCGATTGTTTCATGGTAGTTTCACGCTGTCCGACCGTAAACTTTTATTCATATACATAATGTGATAAGCATCTCTTTACTTTCTGCCGTCGTGCCCTTTATGGATCCCCGTGTGGAATATGATCCCTGGATCTATTAGAAGAGGTCCTAATGATCTAGACTTACTGCGATTGCTTCACGGTGGTCTCTTGCTGCCTTAGCATATCAATAATGTGGTATAAGCTTCTGTTTTATTTTCTGTTGTCATGCACATCTTGGTATCCCCATGTGAAAATACCACCAGAATATCACTTGCTGACCCCTAGATCTGTTAGAAGAGGTCTTCATGATCTGGAGCCACTGCGATGGTTGCATGGTGGTTTCCCGCTGTCCGACCGCGTACTTCTTTTCATATACATAATGCCATATAGCCATCTCTTTTGCCTTCTGCCGGCGTGCCCTTTTCGTGATCCCCATGTGGAAATACCTTCAGAATATGATCACTGGATATATTAGAAGAAGTCCTGATGATCTGGAGCCACTGAATTGGTTTCATGGTGGTTTCTCGCTGCCGTAGCGGATACATAATGTGGTATAACTCATTCTTTTACTTGCTGCCATCATGCAGTTTTTAGTATTGCCATGCTGAAATACCTTTAGAATATGATCCATAAATCTATCGAAATAAGGCCTGATGATCTGGAGCCACTGCCATGGTTTCATGGTGGTTTCGCGCTGTCGTAATGTGTGCATAATTTGATAAAACAGTCTCTTTTACTTGCTGCCCTCATGCAGTTCTTGGTATCCCCATGTGGAAATACATTCAGAACATGATCTTTGAACCTATTGGAAGAGGTACTGATGATCTGGAGCCATTGCTATGGTTTCATAGCGGTTTCTCGCTGCCGTAACGTACGCATAGTGTGGTATAACCTGCTTTACTTTTTGCCGTCGTGCAGTTTTTAGTATTGCCATGTGGAAATACCTTTGGAATATGATCACTGGATCTATCGAAAGAAGTCCTGATGATCTGGAGCCACTGCGCTAGTTTCATGATGGCTTGTCGCTGCCGTAACGTATGCATAGTGTGATAAAGCAGTCCCTTTTACTTGCTGCTCTCATACAGTTCTTGGTGTCCCCATGTGTCAATACCACTAGAATATGATCCTTTGATCTAATCGAAGAGGTCATGATGATCTTGAGCCGCTGCAGTGGCTTCATGCTGGTTTCTTGCTGCCCTAGCATATGCATATGTTATATAACATTCCGTTTTACTTTCTGCCGTCATGCAGTTTTTAGTATTGTCATGTGGAAATACCACTAGAATATGATCCCTGGATCTAATGGAAGATGTCCTGATGATATAGAGCCGATGTGATGGTTTCATGGTGGTTTCCCGCTGCCGTGACGCATGCATAGTGTGATAAAACAGTCTCTTTTACTTGCTGCCCTCATGCAGTTCCTCGTATCCCCATGTGGAAATACCACCAGAATATGATCCCTGAGTCCAATGGAAGATGTCCTGATGATATAGAGCCGCTGTGATGGTTTCATGGTAGTTTCCCGCTGCCGTAATGTGTACATAACTTGGATAAAATAGTCTCTTTTACTTGCTGCCGTCATGCAGTTTTTAGTATTGTCATGTGCAAATACCATTAGAATATGATCCCTGGATCTAATGGAAGATGTCCTGATGATATAGAGCCGCTGTGATGGTTTCGTGGTGGTTTCCCGCTGCCGTAATGTGTACATAACTTGATAAAACAATCTCTTTTACTTGCTGCCGTCATGCAGTTTTTAGTATTGTCATGTGGAAATACCATTAGAACATGATCCCTGGATCTAATGGAAGATGTCCTGATGATATAGAGCCGCTGTGATGGTTTCATGGTGGTTTCCCGCTGCCGTAACGCATACATAGTGGGATATAACAGTCTCTTTTACTTGCTGCCGTCATGCAGTTCCTCGTATCCCCATGTGGAAATACCACCAGAATATGATCCCTGAGTCTAATGGAAGATGTCCTGATGATATAGAGCCGCTGTGATGGTTTCATGGTGGTTTCCCGCTGCCATAACGCATACATAGTGGGATATAACAGTCTCTTTTACTTGCTGCCCTCATGCAGTTCCTCGTATCCCCATGTGGAAATACCACTAGAATATGATCCCTGAGTCCAATGGAAGATGTCCTGATGATATAGAGCCGCTGTGATGGTTTCATGGTGGTTTTCCGCTGCCGTAACGCATACAAAGTGGGATATAACAGTCTCTTTTACTTGCTGCCGTCATGCAGTTCCTCGTATCCCCATGTGGAAATACCACCAGAATATGATCCCTGCAATGAAGATGTCCTGATGATATAGAGCCGCTGTGACGGTTTCATGGTGGTTTCTCGCTGCCGTAATGTGTACATAACTTGATAAAATAGTCTCTTTTACTTGCTGCCGTCATGCAGTTCCTCGTATCCCCATGTGGAAATACCACCACAATATGATCCCTGAGTCTAATGGAAGATGTCCTGATGATATAGAGCCGCTGTGATGGTTTCGTGGTGGTTTCCCGCTGCCGTAATGTGTGCATAACTTGATAAAACAGTCTCTTTTACTTGCTGCCGTCATGCAGTTTTTAGTATTGTCATGTGGAAATACCATTAGAATATGATCCCCGGATCTAATGGAAGATGTCCTGATGATCTAGAGCCGCTGTGATGGTTTCGTGGTGGTTTCCCGCTGCCATTACGCATACATCGTGTGATATAAGTCTCTTTTACTTGCTGCCCTTATGCAGTTCCTCGTATCCCCATGTGGAAATACCACTAGAATATGATCCCTGAGTCCAATGGAAGATGTCCTGATGATATAGAGCCGATGTGATGGTTTCATGGTGGTTTCCCGCTGCCGTAACGCATACACAGTGTGATATAACAGTCTCTTTTACTTGCTGCCGTCATGCAGTTTTTAGTATTGTCATGTGGAAATACCACTAGAACATGATCCCTGAGTCTAATGGAAGATGTCCTGATGATATAGAGCCGTTGTGATGGTTTCTTGGTGGTTTCCCGCTGCCATAACGCATACATAGTGCGATATAACAGTCTCTTTTATTTGCTGCCGTCATACAGATTTTAGTATTGTCGTGTAGAAATACCACTAGAATATGATCACTGGATCTATGGAAAGAAGTCCTGATGATCTGGAGCCGCTGTGATGGTTTCTTGGTGGTTTCCCGCTGCCATAACGCATACATAGTATGATATAACAGTCTCTTTTACTTGCTGCCGTCATGCAGTTTTTATGTATTGTCATGTGGAAATACCATTAGAATATGATCCCTGGATCTAACGGAAGATGTCCTGATGATCTAGAGCCGCTGTGTTTTTTTTGTGTTTTCCTGCCGCGTAACATACATAGATAACAGTCTCTTTTACTTCGCCCTCATGCAGTTCCCCGTATCCCCATTGGAAATACCACTAGAATATGATCCTTTCATGAGAAGAGACCATGATGATCTGGGCCATTGCCATGGTTTCACGTTTTTTTTTTGTCCTAGCATGCATAGTGTGATAACACAGTCTCTTTTACTTGCTGCCCTCATGCAGTTCTTGGCATCCCCATGTGGAAATACCTTCAGAATATGATCTCTGAACCTTTTTCAAGAGGAACTGATGATCTGGAGCCATTGCTATGGTTTCATAGTGGTTTCTCGCTGCCGCAACTTATGCATAGTGTGGTATAACCTTCTGTTTTACCTTCTGGCGTGAGGCAGTTTGTAGTATTCACATGTGGAAATACCTTTAAAATATGATCCTTATATCCATCGAAAGAATTCCTGATGATCTGGAGCCACTGCGATGGTTTCATGATGGTTTCTCGCTGCCGTAACTTATGCATAGTGTGATAAAACAGTCTCTTTTACTTGCTGCCCTCATGCAGTCCTTGGTGTCCCCATGTGTCAATACCACTAGAATATGATCCCTGGATCTATTGCAAGATGTCCTGATGATCTGGGGCCGCTGCGATGATTTCATGATGGTTTCTCGCTGCCATAACATATGCATATTGTGATGCAAGAGTCTCCTTTACTTGCTGCCCTCATGCAGTTTTTTGCATCACCATGCGGAAATACCACCAGGATATGATCCCTGGATCTATGGGAAGAGGTGCTGGTGATCTGGAGGTACTGCGATGATTTATTGGCGGTTTCACGCTGCCCTGAGTCATACGTAATGCTGCAAAACCGTGCGGTTTCCCGATGGGCAAATAAGTCGTATTATCGTGACTGTTCGTGACGTCATCGAAACGTTGCATCCATATCCAGCTGTATATTTCACCAGTGCGGCATATCCTGCCTATATGCGGCACATTCGGTTACATATCTAGTGTAAACAACGCTACGGCAGAAAGTAAAAGAATACCGGTCATCACTTCAAAATTAAAGTTAACTTCAGCAGGACAACGTTAAGACAGTCTTTTTTCACCAACAGGGCAATAGAACACTGAAACCAGATGCCAACAACCATTGTCAGTAACAGCACATTGAACATCTTTAAAAACACAATAGGCAATTATTATAAGAATAGAGGGCTTGCTTTTCAGTATTCCAGGGAGGACTGATCGACGATGACACTCTGAACACTCAACCAGTTGGTGGGCAACTGGTTGAGTGTTCAGAGTGCATCCAAGAAGGGCCCTTGTGGCTCATAGTCACACTGATCTTTTGTGTCTTGATGTCTAAGATGCTCCAAAATGTAGCTAGCATTCCAGACAAGCATGATACAACACTCCATACCATACAGACCTGATAGGCAGGCTAATTCATGGAATGACACCAGAAAAGACAGGTGTTGACACTGACATTATTTTCAGCTGCATCCGTGGCTAGGATCATAATCATCAGAGGTAAAGTGGTTGGAACAAATGGATGTGGTGGTTGGCTGAACTCTATCAGATCATTTTCACTGTCAACCAGGTCTAATATGCATTTCCATCTCTTGGAAACATAAGCATGTTGGTTGACAATCTATTCTTTCCATATCTTTCTTCCAGATGATAAAGACACACCACAACAGAACACTATACAATACAACTAAAACTAAAACGCACGTACATCGAACACAAGTTGCGACAGACATAAAACCAAGCACAAAACAACCTACGAGGGAGCTACGTAAACAACTGCGCTATTTATGACTCAACTGCGCCATCTAAGAATTTGAGAAAATGAGTGCTCCTAAAACACTGCATTCGTGATGATCGTCGCCTAATTCGCAGCCTAACTGAGAATGATAAAATAACAGCTCAACACGATTCCAAAAGCACAGACGTGATATTATGGGATTTAGAAAGTGAGTTGAATTGAAAATATTTCCATTTGAAAATGCATGAAACCATTAAAACGGCCCAAGAGTGGTACCCCAGATGACGTCATGTGTACCATTCGAGCCGACACGCAGGAAGGCATGGGGATGACAGGGGCCCGGGTGTAAACAACGCTACGGCAGGAAGGAGAAGATTACCGGTTAGGATAAGGTTATGCTGCATTTTTGTTTTATTTGAAATATTTCTTTTTATGGTATGTTACCAAACTCAAAATCCTGGTTTTGTGTAATCTTTCTCACCCTGAAAAGTAGGGACTTGCACAGAAATTGCTCCTAAAAAATAAATCCCATCATCTTAGTCACATGCACGAACATTGCATTGGAATGATAAATTCCAATGCAATTGGAATGATTCCAATGCATTCCATACAATTAAAGCATGCATTAGTCCACAGGTGTTTCCCAGGCAGAATTCACCTCACTAGTTTACACTGACTTTGTGATACTTTGTGATTTATAAAGGTGTACAGTGTGGAACAGTGATGTCACAGGAGTAGGGTGTCAATGACTGGTTAGGTTAGGCTAACGTAACCTAATCTAACCTAACCAGTCATTGACACCTGACTCTTGTGATATCACTACCCTGACTCATGTGATGTAGCTGTTCCCAACTATACACTTCTTATCAAATCACAATCCTCAGCAGGAGGTGTTGGCTGAAAGGTAAAGATTGCAGAAAGAACATAAACATGACATCAAATCAATTTAAAAGTTTCATCTGTGAACTCAACATTTTATATTAAATGTGCAAATGCATTCCTCTCCACTGTTGGTCTGTGTAATGCATGTATGTATGACCAGAGCCATTATTCTCAACCTGAGGGTGTTTCTGTGTCTTGCCCACACCTATTAATATTACTAATGCACCTATTAACCCACCCCATCTTTCTGGCCAGACATAGTCATCATGGTAAATTTGTCTTAAAAGGGGTTTGGTTATTTTTATTTTTAATTTTTTTTGGAATACCATGTTTATGAATGTGATTCAGATGTGACTTGTTTTCTCTGGAAATGCTTACTTTTCAATTTCAACAATCACATAGTCATGTCAGTATGGTGTGATGATGTCATACATATAGCACTGAGGCTTTGATTGGCTAATGCTGCAAGTTATTCACATACATTATTACCTTATCACATATTCACAATGTGTTCACTGCTGCAACCTGCAGGCTTTGGCACATTTAGGACAGTGAACTCCAGTTGGAAGAACCCTGTGGTGTCTAAAAAATAGTCTAAGCTCACCTCATTATCTTGATAATAAAGTTTAATTATGTTGTATGAGACTGGGTCAAAACCTGCTCACACTGAAACCATTTTTGCACTAGTGAGCAGACATGGAAGTTATGTTGATATTGTGGAAGTTAGTTGGCTTCTGCTGCATACTGCCTTGCCTCAAGACCAATAAATACTATGAGAATGAATAATTAAATAGAACAACATAACCTAACCTAATATAACATAACATAATCTACTCGCATCTAAACTAATATAAACCTATTCATTCTAATTTAAAAACACAACCTCAATGTTTCTTGTGACATCACCCGTATGTCACCATCCCAAACAGTGCAGTGTTCAATTTCTTTTTGCAGTCTTGTGGAATGATGGTGGTATGCCACCTACTTGGCAGAGGTGGAAATTAAGTATTTTGAAGGTAAATTAGTGTTGAATCAAGTATGTGGAGTGTTCAATTTTCCTTTAGTCACATCTGTGAAGTGCCAGGTGAGGTATGGATAAATTCTGGCACAATGAACAGTAGCATGGCATAAATGGTGCATTATGGAAGTTATCACAATGAGAAACCAAGAAATGAGCATTTCCAGAGAAGATGAGTGGTCATATCTTTTGAATCATGCTCATAAACATTGTATTCCAAAAAATATCCCAAAATTCCCAAAACATTTTTTATGACAAAAATATCGTCATCATACCCAGCCTAAGAGTGGGGATCCATTTATGGCCCCTCTAACTTACAAACTAAGCATTGCATGGAAACAAAAGTGGGGCAATCTTCAAGTATTACCTCTCACACTTTCTTTTATTAACAATGCATCTCAGTCATCATCAGCTGATTGCCAGTCAGCTGTGATATCACTCAAATATACAGAGACACAGCCGATTGCACTGAAATCACCCCAGGGCATCACCAGAAAATGTATAAGGGTCAATGGTGAAAACCTAACCCAACCTAACCTAAAACTAGCCTAGCCTAACCCTTAGAGATATTCGTGGTGATGCCCTTGGGTCATTCAGTACCCTCAGCTGGGGGTGTGTCACTACCTTTGAGTGATGTCACCAACAGTTGAAAGGCAGTCAGTTGATGATCGCCTGAATACATTGTTGAGATAAAGCAAATGTGAGGGGTAATACTTGAAGAATACAGTACCCGAAAGTCGTGCCATAGGAAAGTGTTCAGCAAGTAGGGTCTGAAACCACTCCAAAAATCATGTCCCCTAAAAGTGACATCACTAGAGGTGATCACAACTGGCATCATATTTTTGTCACTGGGGAGTTTACTTTGGGGATATTTTACAAACAAAAATTATTTTGACTCATAAAAGGAAGGCAAAATTCACTGTGGGCCTAGAATGTGGCCATCCAAAAATTACCATTTTAATATTTCCAATTTTCAAGTTTTTAGTTTTCAATTTTCTATAATGTTCATTTTCCATATTGATAGAGTGGATGGGAAGATGTTTTAAATAAACTTGCCCTTATAAAATTTAGTACTTTGGCTAGAATCTTATATTTTAGCCATCATGGGCAAATATGTCAAACAAATATGTCATCAAAAACAATTTTTTTTTTAAACCCTATGTTGCACTGTATGACCTATCCAGTCAGTGTGTCCCTAAACCACAAGCTACAATTCCTCTGTTGCATTTAATTGTATTTTTTAAGGCAATCAAATGCCAGAAGTTTCATTTATCTATTTTTAACATGTGCCCTGGAGGGCTTCTGAAAATTATGCACACTAGAGGGGGGGCAGTTTCCGCCCACCCTAATATCATGGCTCCTATCCAAGCTGGAGCAACGAAATTTGCAGGGTGGATGGGTATGGTAGTGAACACTATTTTGCACAAATTTCATGACCTTAGGTCAATATCTTTGAGGTCAAATGAGGTCAAAATGTCAGTTGTCTAGCTTTGCATGGCTTGGCTTCTCATTGTTATGGATCGCTGTGATTGTGTTTAAATGCTCGAAATTTGGCATCAATCATGTTTTGGACATCACTAATGATTCAATACAAATGCTAGACCTGGCATTTGACCTCAGGTCATCTATATAACAGCACTTTATCAGGTCATTACTCACTCCGGTTACCAAAACCGGGCTGCCCGCTCAACTACTCTGACAACAATGACAAACCTTAATTTTCAGAATGTGTAGGGAGTAACATGCAAGGTGACATCAATCGCATGACATTCATTTGCACTTATGACAATATTCCAGTTGACCAAGTTTGGTTTCATTAACCTGACATGAACTTGACCGGACAACCTTGGTGACCTAACATGACTGAAACTATAAAGCATAGCAATATACATCAAACAAGTTGCTAGTGTTACCAAGAACATGTCCCTTTTGCCAATGTATGGGAAGCACATCAGTGCCGATTTTTGTGGTCTGGTGCTGAAATAAAAAAAATTAACGGACCCTAAATCGGTAAATTTTCAGCCGATTTTCTTTTTCTTACTTAAACAATGCACTGGTTATATCTAAGCAGATATGCAAACAGTGAAGTATATCACGTGGTATAATCTGGAGTTATGTACAAAAAACTGGAGGGTGGGATGATTTTGCCCCCCTTCAGGGCACGTGTAAACCATCAAAGGATGACTACTAATCAAACATTTTTGGAAGTGGCCTCACATGACTCATTCAATGCCTCATTCAATTCAATAACTCATTGAGTGCAGATGACCTGCCTCAGAATTTGCACGCAACATGCCAAGCTGATGTGGGAAAGGTGGGCAACATTTTGGAATGCTGCTGCATCCTGTTTTTTGCAATGCTTTTCTTAAAATGCAGCATTCAAACTAAAGTATGAATTCAGTCCAAAAGAACTTAGCCCAAATTTGAAGTTCCTACATGGTATCCTTAAATCCAGAGTTTCAACCAAATTGAATCCTGCTTAACATGCAAGGAGGAATTGCATGGCAAAGGGCAAAGCAGGATGCAATATACATTACACCTTACTTATATATAAGCCTCTTAGCAGAAATTGGATGAAAAAAAGTATGAATTGGCTTGTTAAATCTTATCTGGCTATGTCTTCCTCTACCATTTCTTTGGGAAGTCATATGTATGCAAGATATTCACTATTTTAAATGCATGACAACATTCACAGTGCAATGTTTTTTTTGTTTGTTTTTTTTTTGTGCGAGATGTTGCAGTGAGGATGTCAAAATTCATGATGGAAATGATTCTGTTTAAAATATTTTTAACCCACGCACATCCGGGGAGGGGGGGGAGATATCTGCCCTATCCGGTTTTTCATCATATTCCACCAAACTAATCGGGTCAGCAAGGCCAAACCTCGCATAGCTGTTCATTGTTTTTTTTCCGCATATCCTCATACATTTTTAATCGTGGGTCAGGTCACCAGGTCAGGCAAAGTGACCCAACTACATTCGGAGTTCTAGGTGGCATAACTTCCACAATAATTGGGGGATTGGTGTCAAACTTCTAACATGTCATGATCTCATCAGGTACCATAATATGTATATTGTTTTTTTCGTAGCATTGACCTTAGGTCAGTTCGCGGCCATAGCTTCCCCATTATAGGGTTATGGTAAAATATACAAATGTTTCCTGGTTACATATTTGCGCTCGGAATGATATCACAACGGTTGTGGCATGTAGATGGAAGCTATGCTCAATGCTACCGCTGACATTTTTGCTCAGTGACCTCACCAAGGTCCCTGAGGTCACCTGAGATCACTACACACTTTTGTGCATTATTTCGCACAGCTAGATGGCTGAAATTACCGTCATTGTGCTTGTATCGCCAATACCTGTCGATTGATGCATTACATGACCTCCCTAGGCGACTTCATGACCTTGATCTGAGGTCATGACTTCATGACCTTGACCTGAGTTTCAGTTGACCTGATCTTAAATTAAACCGCCTATTGTCGGTAGCGCATTTCAAGGACTATCGAATAGCGTTCGCCGTTTGTTTCTATCTGTTACAGGTCCTGATATATATGTCAATATCTGAGTCCCACCTGATATGGTCGAATTTAACCTATGATGACCCAGTGACCTGAATATTGACATGAGCGAACAAAATTACCGAAACACTTTCGATAGAGCCCGCCACCAGCTATCCAACGCCGTTTTCCGTTTGTCGCTAGCTAGCATAGTTCTAGAGATCTTATGGGGCAGACATCTGCCCCCCCCCCGGACATGCGAAGTTGGCGCGGACCTCCGGACGTGCAAGTGTTAAAGTCATTTGAACTCAATTTTGAAACAATGGTGTACGTGCATGTGCATCTATTTTGTTTTGATTTTAAAGGTGCCCAATATATGGGTGCATATATTCATGATAGGGATAGTAATAGCAATGCCTATGCTTTCAAATGGTATTGCGTACTATACCACATCATAGGTAGTCCCTTTACACATAATTATATTATGAGATGTTCATGTATCACAGTAATGGTGAGCATAAACATGATGCTTATAAACAAGATTCTGTTGTGCATGTGCATGTGCTTGTGAGTGTGCTTGTCATGTGTCATGTGTCATATGTCATGTGTCGTGTGTCTGTCTGTAACTGTCTGTACATATGTTAGTCTATGTCATTACTACAGTACCCTTTATGTGCATATGTAGCTGAGATGGAGAGATTATATCTGCATTAGAGGAAGCAGCATTTTGGAGTATTATTTTAAGAATTTTGAGAGCAGTGCATCCTGTGAGTGTAAGCATTCGATTTCAATGTAGTGCTACCTACTCTAGTTTGTCTTGTAGGATTTGAATGATTTGTACCAGGGACAGCAGGGATAGCATGTCTATAGCCCAGACAGCAATGCTAGTTGATTGAAACGATTGCAAAATATATCAGAGGTGTTTGAAAAGCCATTGATACATGTGGCTGCAAAAATTGGCCACAATACATTGATTTTATCCAAATCTATAGAAAGTAATATTCACATAAAGTTACATTGAATCATATGTGTGTTCAGTGCACGTTCACGTTTCTTTGCAGATGGATAAATGATGGCTGATGGTGAATGTGCACAAGAAGGGGGCAAACCCAATCCAGATAATGATCTTGAGAAGTATGATCGGGATGAATACCAACTTCGTAAGCGTATCCCAAGGAAGCTGCCCAGGCGACCAAATGATGTGTATGTGAACACAAAAACTAACTTCAAGGTGAGCAATATTACCACTAGTATCACATGAGAAATTGTGCCCATCTCAGTATAAAATGTAGCTTAATCTTACAAAAAATGAGGACATGCTTCAGTGCATGCTTGTTTGGGTTGAAACTTGAGAAAAAAAATGCACTGATTGATGGCAAATAGTAGTAATGTATTTCCATGTTTGCTTCCATATAGATTTAATCATTATTTCCCACACTACTAGTGATTCAGAGTGTAGCGAATATCGTCAATATATTTAATGCTGACTAAGCGCTGCCAAATTATAAGCACTAAGCAGTTCAGTGCAGCCCATAATCCAACCTAATAACTAACTAGCTGGATAACTCCTAGCTCCGGCCAACAACTGATATCCGGCGTACCTGTATTTCAGGCTCAGCTGGTACGTTGTGAGCGGCTGTTCGACAAGGGCTACGGCGAGCTGGTGGTCCACGGCCTGGGTGCAGCTGGTCCTCGCGCCATTAACCTGGCCCTGCAGCTGAACGCCAACCACCACGGCACGCTGTCGCTGGCCACTCACACGTCGACGGAGCGCGTGGTGGACGACCTGGTGCCGACGGACGAGTCTCGGCCGACCCGCACCCAGCTGCGCGCCGTCAGTGCCGTGCACGTCCGCCTCACCAAAACCATTCTGGCGTGAGGTGGCGCGCAGGCCGTCTTCTTCACTGGACCTTCGGACCGCCCAGCCGGTGACTGTGACTGTGACAGTGGACCGTCTGTCTGGCGGCCGTGACAGCGTCTCTGGACTGGTGTGGTGCGAGACTGCCTCGGACCAGTCGGCCAGACGCCGCGATAGACGAGTTGCAGCAGAGCCGGAACGCTGGTTGGAGCCGTCTTCGCGAGATGATTCTGTCTGTGAAGGAGCTGACCCAGTGGCTGGGTCTGACGCCGTTCGAGATCTGGCTTCACCTGGCGGCGGCACTGGCGTTCTGCGTGCTGGTGCTGCTGCGTGACCTGTTCCCTGAAACGGTCACCTGGTGGCACGCCATGGCGCCGCTCTTCGTGTGCGACGCTCTCTCGGCCTACTTCTGCGTCATCATGCTCATCAGGACGTACATCGACGGCTGGTACAAGCCGGCCGCCATGCGCGCCCTCTGGAGCTTCTTTGTGCTGGCACTGGTAAGTATGGACACGGGATGACGGGCTGAGTGTGATAGATATAGCTCATTCAAGACAAACGGACATGACACATTCTTTTACCAGTATTCTGCGCTGTACGATTTCATCTTTTACTGGGCGGCCTATGCCGGTTCATATGAAAATAAACGGGAAGAAATAGAAGAAAGCAAGTCAAATGTATACCACAGAGGTAGTTTGCCTGTCAGCTTGGCTGTCCAGCAATTGATGTGGTCTTTACTGCCTGGTATCTTAACCCGCCCCCTGTCAGATCCTCACACTCCGTCTCTGGGGGTCGATAGAAACCCCCTCTAATCTCTAAACTAAGCGTCGCACGAAAACTAAATGTGTCGTCGGAAAACGCTCGACGAGTAGGGCCGGACAACATCCCTTAAAATTTCCACCCAATAAGGCGACGTCACTAGGGGCTCTAGAGTTTCATGATTTACATTATGTTTGTGTCTCTGGAAGGTTCATCTTGAGGGAGATTTGAAGAAGAAAAAAAATTAATCAGATAAGGAAAGCGAAATCGCCCAGGACCATACAGTTTGCCCACCCAAAAACCAATGTTTTAATTTCGAAATTTTTAGTTCAAGTTTTATTTCATTTTCCTTTTCTAATGAGTAGAGTGGACCGAAAAATGTTCGAAGTCAACTTGATCCAATAAAAATGCTTACTTCTGCCAGAATCTTCTATTTGAACTCAAATGGGAAAATATGCAAAACTAATAAGTGATGAAAAACAAGAAAAAATGACAAATTCCTCTGGTGCGTTTTGTTGCATTCCTAAAGATAAGCAAACACCGAACGTTTCATATTAAATATCTTTATCCGTTAAAGCGTGACGACTGGTTTAGCTTTTTGGAGGTGACCTCACTTGACCTGGAATAACTCGTTGCTCTAAATGACCTGACTTCAATATTTTGGCACAACATTTTAAATTGATGTGGGAAAAGGTATGCGAAATTTCGGCAAGTCATGTAGGCCATATTGGTAAGGATGGAATGCACTTGAATAATGTGTGACAAGAAATATAGCTTTTACCCAGCCAGTTAAAACTAATTTTATTTGGAATACGTAAGTAATGTAGCCAACACGCTTTTTGTCAGTACCATATCTGGGACATTATATTTCTTCCATCATGTTTATAAGAATTCGTGAAAATTGGGTATCCTACGATGATTCGGAACACTGAATCTACGAGGCGTCCGTAATCTATTCGGCTGTTCCTCACACCAAATCTCACGGCCGTATGATTAATGTAGGGATGGGCTTTTGGGGGCGGGGATGGCCTAGTGGTAAAGGTGTTGGGCTCTGGGTACCAAAGGTCCCGGGCTCGACACTCGCAGCGCTCGGGGCATTTCCAAATCCCGCGGCCCACCGGCGAAACAGTGTGGGCGGCGCCATTAGCCGTGAAGGTGCATAAAGTGTGTCGTGAACCACCCAATAAACAATGAAACAAACAATAGGGATGGGCTTTCTCTGGCCCTAGTCTCACGGGACATCGACACTGGTGCATATAGGAATTGGTTGTCCCCAGACCACAGTCTCAAGTGACACCGATCACGAAGTTCATGTAAAGATGGGCTCTTCCCAGGCCCCAGTCTCATGTGACATTGACCTTGTGGTTCATGTAAAGGTGGGCTCTTCCCAGGCCCCAGTCTCACGGAACATCGGCCTTGTGGCTCATGTAGAGAATGGTTCTTCCCAGGCCCCAGCCTTGTGGGACATCGGCCTTGTGGTTCATGCAAGAATGGCTATTTTCTGGTTTCAATCTCTCGGAACGTCCCCTTTGTGGTTGATGTATGAATTAATTGACCTTACATTCTAATCTCACAGGGTATTGACGTGGCGGATTGTGTATCAACAGACTTCGCTTGCGATCAATATTTATATATTTATCAACTTTTTCTGTTGATTATCATCTTCCGATTAGTTGTCACTGGCATCTTTCACTGAACATCGCTGTAATTTATGACCGTCTGCAGCCGTTGCGGTGTAAAGCGCCATTAGTCCGTAAATGCACTGATCAATTGGTCGTGAGTCGACTTATCTGTAAGGAGTTTCTTTGGAGGTGAGGATAGCAGCAAGTGCAGGCTGAGTATCCATTTTATGGTGGGTGCTCGAATTTGTGCTTAGTTTCACTGCAGGTCCTCTTGACTCGAATCGGCATTGAGAGGCATCTGTGGTGTTGATGGTTCATGTCATGGACCATCGCGTCCATATACGCAGTCACATATGCAGCCCATATGCAGTCATATTCTCGAAACATTGTTTGAATTTCCGAACTACTCAGTTGTCAAGACGCAGTTGTATTCGGGAATTTGGAAATATTTGCGTTAACAATTAGGATGACAGCAGCTGACGGCGCCGGACGCGTTTCAGATGTTCACCTTCAAGTACCTGCTGGTCCGCAAGCTTACAGACAACATCGGCTTCGAGTACTCGGAGGTGATGGCGCCACTGTTTGTGATGCTCAACATGGTGATGGTGCGCGCCTGCCAGCTGTGAGCGGACGCGGCGTGATCTCACGCCTCGGCTGTGGACGATCACCACCAGCGTGTGGACAGGTGCGGCGGTGGCGCCCGCCATGTCACCTGGACGCTGCGGCTGTGGAAATCACCACCTGCGTGTGGACAGGTGGCGCTGTTGCCCGCCATGTCACACCGGGACGCAGCTGGGTGCGCGCGTATGCCGACCAACGGATCAGCTCAGGTATGCGAGCCGGGTCCGACCGTGCGACGGGACTGATGCCACTACGACATGCAGTGTGCACAAATTCGCGATTTTAGGTGTGCAGGCAGGGATGTAAATACTATTTCACTTCCAGGCAGCTTTCAATTCCTGAGGAAGTTACGAATCAAGTCAAGTTACGAAAGTTTGAATTTGGTCACATTTCCAGGTAAGGTATCAGCCTAATACTGCCATATTTCCCTTGTCTATCCCACTTATTAAGGATTTTGGTTAATTTGTTCAAGATATTCTGACTCCTAACTGAGCGAATTTGCACACATTGGCTACATGTGGTAGCTTACTCTTTCCGGGGCGGTCAGGTTCGCGAAGCTATCGACGAAGATTCGTCAGTGAAGTGCATGCTGTGGAAATGTGAATTATTGTGAATGGGACAATGTTTTTGGCACAATTCTTGGTGAAGTCGTGTCGTTGGATATTCAAGCACGGTGGGTGCCGCGTTGTGTAGTGACGTCGACGCTGATCCTGTGTAACGCGTCGCAGAGTGCGTGATCGCTCGCCCTCCTCATTCGAGTCAGGTGAATTGACAGGGTCTGTGTGATGTGCGACGTCTGCTCGCGTGGAATAACTTCGCCAATGCACTTCTCTTTGCTCGAGGATATTTTGTCGCTCCTTTTCCAAAAACCAGCTGTAATGATAGCTGGAAGCTAGAAGTAAACGTATAAAGCAAATGAGAGTTATGAGTGACATCAAGGTAGTTAAGTTACTTAAGTTGGTGGCAATCGCATACTGTATGCTGCCTGCCCTGCGGTTGTTTCACTGAGTGGTGTTCGACACGTACTATATGTGAGAGCGGAGATTGGAGCTATCTGATTTTTTCTCTCCAATTTTTCGGAGCTACCTTCCAAAGGATTATAAATAATGCTATGTGAATCTAAGTTTTTTAATCTGAGATGTGTTTGGCTGTGTCGGAGAGGTGTGACAAAGGTGTTTTCCCCTCGGATCCTTTACTATTGCGCGATTTCCTTCAACATTTTTTTTTGTGTGGTATTGATGAGAACTTGAATCGACAGTATCAATGGAGCATTCCACACCGGAACATAATCCGCTAAGCTCTTTTATGTATGCCGTGGTTGGTGTATGCATTGGGTAGTGAGCTCATGTATTCCTTTGTGGTGAATAGTGGTGAATAAGATCGACGAGTGTTGCCGTAAATCTTGGTATTTCCCATGTTGAATTCAACTTCGGCAGTACGACTATGGAACAGTGGAGTTTAAGCCGTGCAGGTTCATTTCAAGACCATCAGTGTTCGAAGTCGAGTATGATTGCTCGAACTCTGCACGTGGCAGTTACGTGATTCTGTTGCATCTGTATGGACAGTTAGCCTGAGTTCGCAGGAAATGGCCTTGGTGATATGAGAGACACTGGAATGCAAATTGGAATAATTCCCGATATGAACAGTCAAGCTATCACGGATGCGATCCATTTTGGTATTTGGCATGCGACGCTGGGCCTATATCAGAACCTCTAATACTCAAAACCTATAATGCTCCAGAACCTATAATACTCATAATGCAAAGCCTCTAAGTAATTGATTTGGGGGACTGTTCAATACGAAACCGCTAAAGCTCAAAGCCTATAATCCTTCAGTACCTATAATACCCGGAGCCTATAATGCTCAAAACCTATATCAGCTCACGACCGCACGCCATAATCGGCCGTACGGTTCACTGCATCTCTACCGTAGTATACCAATGGGGGACACCGCGCGAAAGCTTCCAGACGCATCCGCCAGAGCGGCGACACATGCGAGTAGAACGTGGATTGGTTGCCGCATTAGCCGTGTTCATGCATTTATTTAGCTTGTGAAAAGCGGGATATTGGAGTGGTTGTCCCTTTAATTAAATTACGTGTCAGCGATTTCTAAGCTGAGTCACTGGTTTTACGAATAGGCAATTTCGGTGTTTATGTAGCCCAGGGGTGGATTCAGTTTTAATAGGCGCTGTGGCCGATTATTCCGTCTTGACCGCTCTCGGGCTTAAGTAGAAGAGACCTGGCGCTCGTGTTCCCTTGCATGAAATAAGTATGCTTACACTGAAGACCAAGGGCGTACCTGGAATTTGTATCGGGGGGGGGGGGTTGAGAATGCCCAGGTTTGCCCAGTAATATTCATGCTACGTTTCAATGGCATAATTAGGCAGTGGCGCAGTCAGAAGTTTCTGAAGGGGGTAGGTTGACGAAAAACGTCATGAAACAGAGACCGCTTTCAAAAATAACAAAATACATCAAGCAACACTTCTGTTCCGGGGTGCTGTTCCATGTGCTTCGTGTCCCTGTGGAATGCCTATGCCAGCTGGAAAGAGCAATCTCAGCTGAAGCGGACTTCCAAAAGTTGAGAAGTAAACAGGGTGTCTGACGGTCAGAGAGGGCTGTGATGACCATTTGATTTGTAAGTGCCTTTGGCGGAAGAACAAGACCTCTAAGAGCTAAAGTGAACTAGCCAGGTTCCATCTCAAATTTAAAACATCCCCGAGGTGACAGCACGTGTTGACCCAGGAGGACGCTTGCATTATCAAAGTGTAGTAACTCGTGCCCTGACAGCACATGAGTCGCGTGACGATCATTACTATGCGCATGCGCCGAAACGTGTGTGTGTGTGTAAGTGAATTATAACAGCCTGCCACCGTGTGGTGATTTCGGTTGTTTACGACTTTGAAGTCGGTTGGAGGTGGTGGTCCGGACGGTGCCTGGTAGTACTTGGTGGAGGGGATTGGGGGTCATCGCCTTTGGTATGAACATTGCAAACATACATGGTCATACACTGTTAGTTGTCTCTTACATTTTTTTGCCTTTTATCTAGTTCTTTGTTGTTGTTGTTTTTTGTTTTGTTTTTTTTTCGGTTCCTTTTGTACTTTTTCCCCCTTTCTTTTTGTTTTGTTTGTTTGTTTGTTTTTTGTTTGTTTGTTTTTCAATTCCTTTTTACGTTTGTTTAAGGTTCTGATGTCGGTCTGGCACCAGCTTCTTTCGATAAAAAATAAACATGTCATGGGCAGAGTTGGGAGAGACTGGGTTGAGGAGTTGTTCGGATGTTTGTTCCTATGCTGTCTAGTGTCGAGTTGGTTTATTACGTGTTCTGGTTTTCATGGGTGTTGTGGTTGGTTTGTTCGTGGATGTAGTGCTTGGTTTGTTGGTTGCTCGTGTTGTCGGTGCTTGGGTGGTTTGTAGAGTGGTTCCTGCGCTGTCTGAGCTAACGTCTTCTTCCTCTGAGTCTGTGGGTGGTCTGTGGTGAAGGGGGAGTCTGAACAACTCCCCTTGCGTGCTTGGGGTGGGTCTGGGGGAGTGATAGGCGTGGTGGTTTGTATGTTTCGCGGTGTGGTAGGAGGGGAGGTGCCTGTGCTTGTGCCGTAAGTTTTGTTGTGGGCTCTGGCCGAATGACAATTGTAGGGTCCGTCTGGGTTTCCTGAGGGGTGGCTGTTGGGTGAGTGTGTGTCTGCGTGGACCGGACGGTGAGCATCGGGTACTGCTCGTCACCCCACTCCCGTGCCCGCGACTAACACGGCTAATGCGGCGACCAATCCACGTTCTACTCGCATGTGTCGCCGCTCTGGCGGATGCGCCTGGAAGCTTTCGCGCGGTGTCCCCCATTGGTATACTACGTTAGAGACGCAGTGAACCGTACGGCCGATTATGGCGTGCGGTCGTCAGCTGATATAGGTTTTGAACATTATAGGCTCCGGGTATTATAGGTACTGAAGCATTATAGGCTTTGAGCTTTAGCGGTTTTGAAGCATTAGCTGTTTCGAGAGTTATGCTTTGTGAATATTAGTTGAAACGAAGCATTGTAGGAATTGAGCATTATAGGTTTCGAAGCTTTATAGTTTTTGAGCATTATACGTTTTGAAAGTTCCCACAGGGAGAGGCTTTGAAGCATTATAGGATTTGAGTATTGTATGTTCTGAACAACTATGCGTGCCAAGCATTATGTGGTTTGAGGAATTATAGATTTTGAGCATTATAGGTATTGAACATTCCCCTAAACCACTATTTAGAGGCTCTGGAGCATTATGCGTTTTGAGCAGGGATGCGGAGCCGAACAAATTTTGGACGGCTCCGGCTCCGGCTCCGGCTCTGGGGAAGTATCCCAGCTCTGGCTCCGGCTCTGTCTTCGAGTAAAATGTCCCGGCGGCTCCGGCTCCGGCTCCGGCTCCGTACATCACAAACGTGATCGATCCATTAAGTAAGAGCTAGGGGGGATGCAAAAAAAAGTTAGCCGCGACCACTCAGAGGCGCAAATTTCAGACAATTATAAACAACTTTCCCTATAAACCCTGTATCTATCTTTAAATAAACACCCGCCCCGCCCAAAACACTTTTCGGTATTATGCCCTCGTAAACTGACGCTCGCTTCGTGCCGTATTGGGGCAATCATAAGAGGGGAGACTCGAATCAACAACACTTCCCATCCCGTGAACGGTCCAAGGTATACCATTGTTGTAAATTGTAATGTTTGGCCTCATCTCTAATAAGGTACAACAACCCGTTGATGATGGAAACAATGAACTTAACTGAACTAAACATTGAACCATTGCATTGACTACTGAGGTTAGAATATGGTTATTGGTTATTCTACCATTATTTGATGATGTTTTTACATGTTGCTCGTATTTAAACATTTTGGCTTTTAAAAATTTTTGGCTTTTAAAAATGCGTTTTCATACCATACCATACCATACCATACTAGGTATAATGTGTTCATTTCACGTTTGCTAATTTTGTTTCATTTACACCTCTTTCGGGAGGCGGAGCCGCCCCTGCTTTTGATGGCTCCGGCTCCGACTCCGGCTCCGAGTAAAATGTCCCGGCGGCTCCGGCTCCGGCTCCGGCTCCGGGCAAAATGTTCCGGCTCCGGCTCCGGCTCCCTGGTTTTGAGTATTATAGGTTCTGAAACATTATAGGTTTTGAGTATTAGATGGTTCGGATATGTCCCCGCGACGCTTAGTTTTTTTCTTCAGTCGTTTAAATTATATAAATAATCAGTGTAGGTCGAAAAAAGATGTGATGTATTATTCGAAAGCAGTATTTTTATTGCAACAATGGATCCGGACTCGTGACGTGAAAATGACAATACCCATAGTCGCCATAATCCTTGCAAGATCATAAAGCAACACCACCCACTGTTCGTGATGCTTCTTGGCCTGCAAAGGTACAGAAATTATGGTATCAATTGCAGTAAAAGGATGATTGTATTATGCAGCCTAATGCTTACACATAAAACTCTTCACAGGAAAGTTACACAAATCCTGATTTGCCGTTGTAATGGCAGGCAAAGATCGTGATCCCTGGCTCCGATGTCTGCAGGTTGTCCCTCCATTAATTGACACAACGAGGCCATTCACCTCGCCACATGTCGACCACAGCAAGCTTGGCCCACTTGGTAGCCGCTTGGGTGGCGTATTTGCTTCAGCAGCGTGAGTACACGCCTGGCGGAGGAGGTGGCGGACGCGCTCGTGCGCAGCGGGTCAGGTCGCGCCGGTAAATGTACGTCTAGTCGGCAGCTTGTGCCACACATTGGCTTGGCATCACACATTGAGCGGCTCGATACCGAGGTCGTCGGGCGTGGTGGCGGTCGGAGACGTCTGGGTGGAGGCAGGCGCGTCCGTCGTGCTCGCCGCCGCCGAGCTGCTGGCTGTGGTCGGCTCGGTGGCCGACATGGTGCTCACAGCGGCAGCTTCGGTCGTGGCAGGCCTCTGCATGGTGGTGTCGGCGGAGCGACTGGTGGATGTCGCCAGCCGCACGGGCTCGTACACGTAGTTCTGGGAGCGTACCTTCATCTCTGACGACTTGAGCGAGTAGTCGCCCTTCCACAGCTCCCAGATGATGCCATGGTAGTGGTCGTTCTGCCGCGGATTCGTGTGATACTCGCCGTTCAGGTTCGACTCGAAACAGCTGCCGGGGGGCGTGACGGGTCAGCGCGTACCGCAGACACATTGGCGACTGCGTGTTGGAGGCACGGAGGATCGGAACAGTCGCTTCTCAATATTGACGAAGGCATTCTACCTGGTCTTATAAACCGAACGCTGCGCTCAGCACCTTGCGATAGAACGCAATAAATTAATCAGTGATAGATGCGTTGCCATTTGTTGCAGCGAATCGATATGTTGGGCGCACTGCTTCGTTGCACCGGTACGGGGGGATTCGGGGAACCGTGCCTACACCCCTGTCGTCTTTCTTCTTCAGATATAAGCAGCGGCACGGGAAGTCAGGTCACACATAATGAAATGAATGAAGTCCAACATAATGAAGTCTTTGTTATAGAATGGTACAAAGTCTCTCGATGTAAGAGCATTGTTCGATATTATACCAGGCCTGTGCTCTGCATAGCTTCCGCCTCCCCCCCCCCCATTATGCTGAGAAACACCATTGGCGAAGACGTCAGTTGTTTGAACTTTGAACTGTCAGGAACTTCTCCATTTGAAGAGGCCCAGTAGTGGTGTGACCTGGGAGGTCGGAGAAGTCCTCGTATCTCCTTTCAGCGACAGAAGTGTGCTTTCCCACACTGAGGTTAGGAGTAACCACTGGAGCCGAGTGCAAGGAGTACCTTTGACTTCCAAACGGACGATGGACATTGTAGCTGCACCTCCGGACCCAGGTGATATTCTTGTGCACGGGATTATGGTTTCAGTTTTTGTGAAGGAACTCACGATGAAGCACCAAGCGACAACTGCTAGAAAGATCATTCGGGATCCAGGATTCAGGGTACGGGACGGTGACTAGCGTGGCGTACCTGTTGAACCACCAGCCGCCGCCGTATGCGTTAGCACAAGGACAGCAGGGTGGAGCCCTGTCGTTTGTGACGTCCCACGTGGAGAACTGGCTGAGATTGTGTGACGTCAGTGAGTCGGACGCGTTCCCGCGGTAGCCGGCCACCTGCAGGTGGTAGCCGTCCTCCTCGCCTGAAACTCTAAAACACGACACAATTCCAAGTCTTCGACGGATGTGTTAAGACTGTGATGTGTGTCGACGGATTGTTAAGACTCAAATAACCAACCAACCATGTACAATGAAAACTCTGGGAATGTTTCGATGTTTAGCAGGTCAGATATTTTTCATGCGTACGTTTCTACTACTAAGTGATTTGCAGAGTTAATTACTGAGTGTAGAGAACACACCTATTTATTGCAGAGGAAGCTATCGTGTAATGACTTCGATATTATTATTAAATCGTACTGATTGTGAAGTCGTTTCCTTGGTCACTTCTTTAAATTAGGATAATTTTCGAAGTTAGCAATCTGATATATTGAAACACAATACATCCTATGTGTTGATTCCCATGAATGCTGGCGATCATTCGTGGATAATTAAAATTGATGAGTATTTTTGCAGGTGTTATATAGATAGGTATAAGTCACGAGGACTAATCAGTACTCAATAATATGGCCTGGTGTGAAATTTAGGAGTTATTTACAAACCTAAGTGAGATCTACAATGTTAAATGCTGACCAAGCACCTCTCGAAGCACTGTTGATTTCAGGAGGGATCCATCTCAAAACTAGAAGCCCGGTACCTGAAATTATCTGCCTGGAAGTAAGCAGTGCTATTAAAATACATGCATGGAAACCATCGACGCTGGTTCAGGCATTTGTGTAAGTCTACCACAGCTCATTTTCCCTGCACGTGCCTTGGGATTTCTCCTATACAAGAATAAACTACGGCTGTCTTTCAAACTTTCATACTGGCTCTGGCTGCATGGGATGACTGCGATGAAACCCAGAGATATGTTACTACTTACTTACTTGGCCGTTTATTTGTACCTGGTACACTTACTTGAACTTTGCATAGATGGCGAACGCTTTGTTGCCTTCAAAGTCCTGCAGGTCCACTCTCAGTGAGACGTCTTGTTCGTGTGTTAGCCTGAGAACATGACGTCTGGTATTCCATGGTCAGCATTTAATAGGTAGAGTGTTACATGTAATTTTCTGTTTTTAACATCACCAATTTCAAGGCTTTTGGGGATCAAGTTCGCTTCGCTTTTGAATGCATTTCGTTCTTCCTTTGTTTCGAGCTATGCCAGCCCCGTTGTAACTTAGGAATACGCCAGTGTTAATTATATGTATATTTGTCATTGCCCCAATATGCATTTCATTGACCTATTACCGAACTTGTTGCGGTCTCTCGTCATTTGGAAATATTGTTTTTCGTTTAAATTAAACGGCTGTAGCAAGTTTCGAGACCCTTATATCGAATTTTGATAATTCGAAAATTGATATCGAATCATTTTATAGCTTAGATAAGAAACGAAAGTACGATGCATTACTAGCGTAATGACCTTACGTGGCATAATCGACCACATTGTGGTTATTTTTGTGACATCATTTGACTCTTGTTTTCATCCAAAGCCTGCATTTGTTTATGGTTCCTGATTGCATTTATGCCGTTCCCAGTTTGAAACATTCTGACTATGTTGTTAGCAGCGTGCCCTGCATATGCTTGTTGCTAACATATGCAGAAGATAACTGTAGGATATGGAAGGCACGGATGGACGGATATGACACGTATGCACAAACACGAAACAGTTCGTATTGCTTCGTCACATTGATTGGAGTGTCCACGTAGGGTCCATATGGTTTGCTAAGTGGGCTTGTCCTCAATGAGACAGAATAGACATGGGTGTTGCCTTACTTGTGGATATTATCATTGCCGAACCAGAATTCCCCTTCTATGTCTCCAAAGCCATGTTTGTAGGCCTTCCAAGGCTGACTGAAGTTCAGCTTTGGTGTCCCAAAGTCATCCCTTCTTTGGATTATCTGAAACCCATAGTGATTTATCTTCATGAGTCGAACTATCCGCAGCATTCACAGAACAGAACCTGAAAAGTATTGGTTTTAGGTTATTTCCCATCTACATTGGATGTTACATGGCGTTTGGCGAAAAGTTCACCAAATAGTTCTGGACATTTTGACATAGTCCCATTGGTATAACCAATTAGGACATAGCCACCAAGACATCGGGACATTGCCATATTCTCCCATATTTTTCCCACGTTCAGCACTGCTGCACATTTCTAGTTATTTAAGTCTACGTAACGTCCAAAAATGTAATTTCAGAGGTAAGTCGTTCACAGACGCCGCGTGATTTCCCAACCGAGCGAAGCTGTCGAAACACCTGAAATAGCCCGGTGAGCGTGATTTGATACTGGCACCGTGACCACAGGCCGTCCTTACTGTCCAGCCACCTCCGTCTGTGTCCATGTCGCAGTAGCGCTCCATGTAGTCCAGCCCCTCCGTCGGCCCGAACGCGTCTCCAAACCGGTAGCGCACGTCGGAGCTCATGCCCAGTTCAGCCAGGTCCTCACAGCCGCGCAGGCCGGGCTGCGGCGGGCTGGAGGACGACGGCGACGGCAGCGGGGACGGCGGCGGCGACGGCGGCGGCGACGGCAATGCGTCGGCCACACAGGGCCGCGCCGCCAGCAGGTCGAGCGCGCTGTGGATCTGGCTGAGGTGGCTGGCGGTGCTGTTGTCCACGATCTCGGCGAGTCGCCGCACAGACCTGGAGGAGTTGGCGGCCACCGCGTGCACCTGGCCGCTCAGCGCTGCGGTTGCGTCGGAGACGTTCGTGAGGAGCAGCTCTCCGCGCTCCAGGCGAGAGTGCAGGTCGACTACTGCTGCGACGACTCTGTCTGTCGCATTGCCCACTGAGATGAGTGTTGCCGTCTCTGATGCTTCGGTTTGTTCTATAAGTGTGCTCAGCCGAACCAGCAGGGAGTCCTGGTTGTGCCGCACTAAGACGTCATTTTTATCTAGCTTGGTGCCCTGCCGATACATGAGATCCTCGAGACGATCGAGCTTCACGTCCACCGTCGATGTCTTATAATCGAGTACGTCCTCAACTCGTCCCACAGCCTCGCGCACCGCGTCGAATTCATCAAAGTTCAGCTCCATCTGTGACCACTGCTTGAGAAGTCTCTCGCACGTGGCCGCTCCACCTCTGGCGCCCTCCCCTCCCGACCTGTCACCACCTCTTCTCCCGCGCGCCTCGCCGTGCACCCGACGTCGCGTCTCTTTGAAGTGCCTGCCACCGGCCGCTTGCGCGCGCTCCGTCTTCGACGACGTGGTAGCGTTCCTGGCGTCGTCTCTGACCTTACCGCCGCCGCCGCCGCCGCCAACGCCGCCAAATCTATCCGTTATAACCGCCTCGATCCTGTCCAGTTTCAGCTCGATGGCGTTGAGCATGTTGTTGCTGCTGATGGCCTCCTCGAGTTCGTCCTGGATGTCGCGGTACTGGACGTCGGAGCCATCGCCGCCCCCGCCATGTTGCAGTCCGATGTCCTTGTTGACAACCTGTGCACATGACAACCAGTGTGGCGTCGGTCACGGTCACAGATGAATCGAGATGGAGCTGGTTAGAGCGGTATTGATTTGGAGGATGGGGATTGATGTTTGGGTGAAGTGGTTTGCTCCACTAGTTAGACCGGTTTAAACATCTTACAATCATAAACGGATAATCACAAAACGGGTCCGGGTGCGCCAAAATTGGAAGCTTCAAATTTGAGGTGTCTCAATTTATAGGTCCCATGTTAGTTTTATGGTATTTACGTTAAAAAATTGGTTTGGTGTTTAGGTGAAGTATGTTGTTCCCCTACTTAGACCAATGCAAACATCTTACTTTCACAAACGGTTGATAAAGAAAACTGGGCTGGGGTGCTCTTACACGTTACAATTATGGAAGCTTCAAATTTCAGACGTGTTTATTTATGAGCTACCATGTTAGTTGTCTGGTCGTTTCATCAGCGAAAAAAGTGCCTAGGCTGTGAGCATTCCACTCTGTTGCACCGAATAGGGAATCCACCATATCTGACGGATCGCGCTGGGACAAGAACTAGGATGGTTCAAATTGGAGGAGTTTATGTCCGAGACAGATGCTCACTCATTGAGTTTTCAACATTATGAATGAATTCAGTAGTTCAGAACCCTTTCGCGGTCAAATGACTTCAGTCAATTGCGTCGCAACGGAACACCAGGGCCGCGGCTGACGTTGAGCTCCAGGTACCACGATGCCGCAGAAAATCCGCGCGTCGCTTTTTCATGCCGTGAGCTTGCCGGACAAGGAACAATCTGCCTCTAGATATGAGGAACTCAGGTGGCTAGTGTCTTCTTGCTAGGTCATACTGCAAACGTCCTAGTCGTAACTTCCGGCTTCCGGAGCATCGCTTACCTCAACACTGCAATGTCACTTGCTGTTATCCGGTAGGTATGTAATGGTGGTTTGTGCTGCGCGATAGTGCACAAAGGTAACACAGATGTCAAACCCTATTCCGGAGGATCCGAAATGCATTACATTACATCCGTGGTCAAGAAAGTGACACAGACTGAAGGTTGATTCTGAGCGAACGGTCTGTGTTAATCTGCGCTTTAATAGTATATATGCGTTGTATAGCATAACTCGCGAGAAGATTTGACACAAGTGTCAACTGAAGTACGCTTTTGCATTAATTATGATTCAATGAGTGTAGGTGTACCAGGTTTGATATGGTGCCTGCTCAACCGAATTCGGTTATTTAATTGGAGTCACAAGATGGAAGAGGTTATCAAATAAAGAAAACCACGAATTCCAAAGCGGTATTCCAGGACGCGAAGATCGCATGGAGCACATGTTACACCGGGGGGTGTTTTCACGACGGTCAGATTTCCACACCGTCCCCGAAGAATAAGTCCGTTGAGAACCCGTGGTCCAGGCCATCACTTCAACAAAGATGCTAGAACAAACATCGCATGCTGGGCTCGCTGTTCCTAACAGTAAAACTATATGCATCAGTGTGGATATCAATAGCCTCTCAACTCTCCAATATCCCACAATGCGGACAAGCCGTTTCCCTCCCCTCATTTTCTCGTGGCTCTATGCCACTGGCTGATTCAAGCGGACAACGGGCCATGCTCCCCAGATGCATTTACTTTTTGCCGAAACCTTGCATTAAGGAGACATTTTCTCGAAATATAAACAATTACGCGATATAATATATTATAACCAGACTAGACAACTGTTATCTATTGACATCCAAGGAATTATTCCCAATCGTTGATTTTTGATTCGCTGCCCCAGCCGGTCATCCTGAATCCGCCCATGATTTTTGCCGCACGTCTCCAGAGGCCGTACCTTTTTTACCACAAACCGTCGTCGATTCATGCCCTCGATTTTCTTCTTCAGCTCGCGCAACGTCGCCATGACGCCTTTGATGGCGAAATCGTTGACCATGAAGCCAGTCGTCTCTGGCATCTTGGCCAGCAGGCGGGACAGCTTCACATTGACCTGGTCCAGTTGGTATGGAACGGCAGAGTACGGACTGATTGAGCCGTAGAGCTCGGCGGTTCGCTCGATCCCTCTGTAACAGGAAGCCGCAATGGAACTTGTGTGCTGTCAGTTGTCACTAATTGTGTATGGTTGCTAAGTAGATAATGGATGGGAGTATGTATATGTATATATATATATATATATATATATATATATATATATATATATATATATATATATATATATATATATATATATATTGAACATCAACAAATGTGAGGTACGTTAGGTGCAATAAATCCTACAGCACCTACCAGGAAATCCTCGAGGACTTCTAGTACGTATGCCTAAGAGGGGTATGTGATTTCGGTATCAATAAATGATGAAGTTTCATAAGTTTATTAAGGATTCGTACTAGAATGCTCCACGGGATTTCTTAGTAATAGACTGAAAATGAGAAAATAGAAGAGGTGGGCTTTCTGGCGAGCGAATCGAAATATAGCGAAAGTAAGAAAACATTCTGCAGAGATTCAGTAAGGATCGACGGCCCTTTCGATCTCGTTGAGATTTGATACAGCAATTGGAAACAGTATCGGCTCTTATAAAAAAATCATTTTCCATGGTAATTCCATACAACACGTGTAATCCCATGAATATTGCATGCCCCCGGGGCATTATAATCGCAATAACATATTAGTATACATCGATAACATTGCCAAAAATAATAAGCACAAGGCTCAATCGACCAGGTAAGCAATTTGAAGAAACCTGGATTGTAATTGAATATTAAAGATTCCTATGTGGAAATAGGACTTAAAATATTCGTGAAACATGTAAAAGCATGTGAAATCTATCTAGTTGCGAACCAATCGAAAGTTCTCTAAATACCAAACAAATTGGCAGTGCTTTTTAATTCGTCTACCACTTAGATAAATTGTATGAGCATTTAACATTTCAAGTCTATGGACATCAGTACGATTTTTAGAGAAAAAAAATGTTTTGGACCGAATAGGATAGCCAAACAATATAGCGAACTAGTTCGAAAAGTTCTTATGGGGAAATGATGATTAGAGTATTAGTGAAAAATCTACAGATGTGCCAAATCTATCTTCTTGCTTACCAATCCAAAGTGCTGTAAGTAAGAAACGAAATGGCACTGATTTTTATTTCGTCTACCCCTTAGGAAAAACTATATGGGCATCTCAAAAGTCCGAGTCTATGGGCAGACCCCTACGATTTTGACAAAAATCACTCACTGGAAGCGTGTCAGATGTCCACTTACTATGGCTGAAGAAACCTATGCGGCAATAGGGTACTAAAAGTTCCTATGGAGGAATACAGATTTGAATATCAGTGAAAATCTGGAAACATGTGCATTAATCTTGCTACATGTAAATCGGAAGTACTCGAGATCGTAATCAAAATGACACTACTTGTTATGTCGTCTCCCCCTGAGAAATAATTATGCGGGCATCTCAAAATTTCGAGTCTATAGACAAACTTGCCTTCTATAGACAAATTGCCTACAACTTGAGGACCGTGTCGGATATTCAATCAACATGGCTGAAGTCACCTATATGGCAACCGGGTACTAGAATCTCATATGAGCAAATGATAATTGGAATATTAGCATGTTACAATATAAGTGTATAAATATAATGTCACTTTTATATGTCACAATATAAATGACACTGAGTATAGATCTACTGGAGTGACAGGGGCGGATCCAGGATGAATTATCATGGGTAGGGGCATATCTCCCCGGAGTGGCGCCTTCGATGGGAAAAATTTGTTGAGAGGGAGGGGGGGGAGTGCGCTCGAGCAGCATATTGCAGGATCGCCTTTTCGTTTCCAAAGTGCCTAATTCCTACAGGACTTTGGTTACAAAAAAAAGTGTTTAGGGGAACTGGGACGCACCCAAGCCTTCCTACGGGAGCGTCTAACCATGGGGGGGGGCACATTCCTCCAATGCCCTGTATCCGCTTCATGCGGACTGAAAACGCGGAAATCCCACAGAAAGGAGCAACAGCCTAATTGTACTGCCACCTAGCGACGGGAATAGTTCACTGACGAGCATTGTGGTACGGGGCAGGAGTTGCCTACAAGACGGAACATGCCACATGCCACATGAAAACTGAGCGATAGGAGCATAATTTTATTTCGAACTGATATCATTGTCTGCACACATAAATGGTGTTTTCGAGCCATTTAGACGATGACGGCGTAACCCCGCTCAACGATGGCAGACATAATGGTCTTAAGCTCCGACATGCGTTATCACATTCAACATTTACCAGGCGAATCGATTTAGCGCTTCTCAGAACTGACTCTTTGAGCAGGTCCATCTTGCGGTCCGTGCCAACCAGCAGATCCGTCCACGAGGTGATCACCGACTGGAAGGTGTCCCAGACACGCGCCCGCTCCTGCAGCTGACCCAGCTTGTCCTCCACCTGGGTCAGTGTGCGAGTCGAGCTGACCTGGAGCTGCTCGATGCGGCTGAGGTACTGCTGGCCGAATTGCTCCATTCGCGCTGCCGGCGTCAGGCTGTGAGCTACACTGCAGGTTGTGAGCTACACTGCAGACTGAGCTACACTGCAGGCTGTGAGTTACACTGCAGGTTGTGAGCTACACTGCAGGTTGTGAGCTACACTGCAGACTGAGCTACACTGCAGGCTGTGAGTTACACTGCAGACTGAGCTACACTGCAGGCTGTGAGTTACACTGGAGGCTGAGTTACACTGCAGACTGTAAGCTGCACTGTAGGCTGTGAGTTACACTGCAAGATGCGAGTTACACTGCAGGCTGTGAGTTACACTGCAGACTGAGCTACACTGCAGGTTGTGAGCTACACTGCAGACTGAGCTACACTGCAAGCTGTGAGTTACACTGGAGGCTGAGTTACACTGCAGGATCTGAGTTACACTGCAGACTGTAAGCTGCACTGTAGGCTGTGAGTTACACTGCAAGATGCGAGTTACACTGCAGGCTGTGAGTTGCACTGCAGACTGAGCTACACTGCAGGATCTGAGCTACACTGGAGGCTGTGAGTTACACTGCAGACTGAGCTACACTGCAGGCTGTGAGTTACACTGCAGGATCTGAGTTACACTGCAGGCTGTGAGCTACACTGCAGGCTGTAAGCTACACTGCAGGCTGTGAGTTACACTGCAGACTGTAAGCTGCACTGTAGGCTGTGAGTTACACTGCAAGATGCGAGTTACACTGCAGGCTGTGAGTTACACTGCAGGTTGTGAGTTGCACTGCAGGATGTGAGTTACACTGCAGGCTGTGAGTTGCATTGCTTGCTGTGAGTTACACTGCTTCCTGTGAGTTATGCTGCAGGCTGTGAGCTACACTGCAGGTTGTGAGCCAAACTGCGGGCTGTGAGTTATACTGCAGGCTGTGAGCTACACTGCAGGCTGTGAGCTAAACTGCAGGCTGCGAGTTACATTGCAGGCTGTGAGTTGCACTGGAGGCTGTGAGCTATACTGCTCTGGCGCCATACATGTACACGCCGGAAGAGTGGGCAATCGTCGTTGGGGAGTCCTATGATCTAGTTGAAGCTTGTTGTCCTGGATAATGGTGATTGGTCTGCCATCCAAGTTCTTACTGTGTCTTTACCAGCGTTTACGTGATTATCGTGCACTTGGCGCGTCCAAATGCGTGATGGTCCAACATTCTCGTGGATTTGCAGCGAAATAACTTAGCTTACCTAATGGAATAAATGCTGCTCTAAATGTGGCTGCTATTACGCACAATATGTTCCACTAGCCAACAGAAATACACTCACCACGAATATATTCTGTTTGAATTTTGTTCGTACGCACATATTTCGCCAGCTAGGTGCTTCAAAGTCACCTTGTCGACTAAGCAAATTGAAGAGAAGTTCTAAGTACCAACGGCCCAATCTCAAAGCTATTCCACAATGGAACGATAAATCAATCATCCTATTCGCGGAAATGTATTTCATTACAGCTATGTGCTTGCGCTCCGCTCTTGGGATACCAAATATTACGACGATTAAAATCAACTTTTTATGTGTGTTGAGTCAGGCATAAGAATGTCATAAATATGACAAGAGAGTAGCTAAGATAGAACTAAATGCTGCTTTAGTGTTTGTGCTTATGTTTTATTCTGACACTTCGTTATAGTGAGAGTATACCTATCTATGCGTACGAATATCTTATAAACTTTTTTTTTGCTAGAAGGTAAATGTAAGTACTCTTATATCTGTGACAGGATTACGCTAAACAATATAATGTTATCCACCTCTACCTGTGACATGAATACGGTCAACAAAATAATTTTATCCGCCCATGCCTGCGACAGGAATACGATGAACAATATAATGTTATCCGCCTATGTATATGAGAGGATCACGCTCAACAATACACTGATAGCTGAGTGCCATTTCCATTGAATATTGCTTCGATGTTGACCGGAAATGACGTACCACTATATTTGTCCTTCTGGTCTGAATAAGGCATCGATTTCATTTCTTTTTGTTTGCCATTGCTAGAGTGAATTCCAAATTCATCGCATGTTTGGAAATCGTTCACAGGCTCCTGGGCAATCAGCATGCCTATAATAAGGTGGCGGATTGGGAGCTCGAAAATTTTTCGTGTTCATATTACCCCTCGGCAATAATTTATTTTCCATGATCTAGTAGTGCCCATGGAGTGGTACCGATCAATTTGGCAGCGCTAACCCACGTATTGGAAGGTGACGCTCCTCCAGCTGG
Organism: Imbricaverruca yamaguchii; assembly: GCA_034440575.1. Classification (NCBI taxonomy): domain Eukaryota; kingdom Metazoa; phylum Arthropoda; class Thecostraca; family Neoverrucidae; genus Imbricaverruca; species Imbricaverruca yamaguchii. Next base: position 46,235 of record JAOTOL010000646.1, on the reverse strand, counting down.
AAAATGGCGCCCCTCCGGGAAGACTCGAGTGCACGCCCCTCGATTTTTTTTTCAGCCAGAGGCGTCCCTCGGAAGGCAAAGGCTCCCCTCCAAATACCTTCACAGCGGCGCCTCTCCGAACATGTACCCCATGACAATTCATGGATCCACCCTTGCGTAACACGACAGGGACTGGGTGGTATTACCAGGGGCATCGCCACCGGGGGGGCAGCGGGGGCAATTCCCCCTGCCGTGAGACTGGGGGGCGCCGCCCCCTGAAATTTGAGCAGGCCCCCAGGACGGAAAGGAGGCCCCCAGGACGGAAAGGAGGCCCCCAGGACGAAAATGAAGCCCCAAGACGAAAAAGAGATTCTAGAAATTAGGGGCATCCGGGAGGAGGCCCATAATTTGAAAAAGAAGTCACCTAGGGGAGGGTAGGAGGCCCCAGAACTCAAGAGAGTGCCAAAAATTGGCACGGAGGCCCCCAACATTGCAAAGGAGTCTCAATACGGGAAGGGAGGCCCAATAAAATGAGAGGGGCCCTACGCCGGAAAAAAAAACAGTAGATATGCGATGAGGTTTCAGATTCAGAGCAGGGACGTCGCTACCGGGGTAGGGGCAGCGGGGGCAATCGTCTCCACCCCTTGCCTTGAGACTTGGGGGCGCCCCTGTAATTTGAGGAGACCACTATCCGGAAAGGCATAAAACAAAAAGGTGAGCAACGATCCCGACGGGACAGAAGATGATGCTATCAAGGTGGATCCAAGACTGATAACGAGGCCCCCAAGAAATATAATCAGGTTCCTATAAGAGACATAAAACAGAGATTGTGAGGAGGCCTCCAGGATGAAAAGGAGGTTCCCCAGGACGAAAAAGAGACCTCCAGGACGAAAAGGATGCCACCGAGACGGGCAAGAAGCCACCCAGGGTTACACGAGAAGGCTTCCGATGGGTGGCAAGATATTCTTAATTTGGAAAACGAGGTCCTCAAGATGGAAGAGAAGTATCCCACAATAGAAAATAATGACAAGGGATATTTATCCGGACGCAAGAGGGGGCCCCAAGATGGGTAAGAAGGTCCCCCTAGGAAGGAGATAAGGCCACTGAGACCAGCCAGATGAGGCCCACGTTTTAGAAGACAAGAACCCTAGAAGAGAAAATTTAATACTAGGATGCAAAAACAACCTGCTAAGAGAATAATGAGGCTCCAAACACAGATGGGGAGGCCTCCAAGACGTGAAAGGAGTCCCATATTGTTTAAAAGGAGTCACCTAGGAGAGTGTAGGAGGCCCCAGAAATCAAGAGAATGCCAAAAATTGGCACGGAGGCCCCCAGAATTGTAAAGGACGCCCCAATACGGGAAGGGAGGGCCCCAGAAATTGAGAGGAGGCCCCCAGACGGAAAAGAAAGCCAGTGGATATGAGATGAGGTTTCGGAGACGCAAAAATAGGCATCAAAACGAGTAAGGTTCCACCAAAATAAAAATAAAAATGATCCAGAGATATGGCAGGAGGCACCTAATTCGGAAGAGGACGACGCAAGGTTGGAAATAAGACCCTATGATGAACGAGGAGGCACTAAAATTGGAGAGAAAGGCCATTGGATAAGAGAGATAGCTCCCAGGCGAAAAATAAGGCTCGCAGATGTCCAAAAAGGTCCCCGGGAAATCACAAGGCCACTGAGATAAGAAAGGTTTTGTATAATTTGGTAGAGGAGGAACCTGGGAGAGAAGAGAAGCCCACCAGGAGATAGGATAACACCCTTACGATGGGCGACGTTGGAATCAAAACGCATAGCAAGATGTCCCCAAGACGTGAGAGGAGGCCTCTAGTTTGTAAAAAGGCACTAGAAGAGAAATAAGGGCCCTGCCGGACTCGAGAGGAGTCCGCCAAGAAGGAATAGGTCTACAGGACTGAATGAGGCCCCGAAGACCAGAAAGATTTCCAAGAAAATGAGAGGAGGCCCTTAAAATGGGAGTGGTAACAGGTATGAAGGGGTGTGAGACTTCCAAAATTCAAGATTCCCTGAAGACTGGTAAGGCTCTGCCAGGATAAAGGTGAAAGCCCATGAGGCGTGGCAGGAGGTGCCTAATTTGGCAGATAATGCCCTTGGGAGATGAGAGGAAGCCCCATGCCATGGTAATGGGCCCCAGGATGCAAAAGAAGGCCTTTCAAGACGAGAGAGGAAGATAATGAATATGGAGGAGGATAGGACATAAGACGTTGAAAACCGTTAAAGAAGCTCCAGGAGATGGGACGAGATACATATGACGCAAGATGAGGCCTATAAGTTGCAAGAAACCCCTAAGAGATGGTAAAAGTCGTGCCGGTGTGGTTCAAATTGACGACATGGACCAAAAAAACCGGCCGGGGACCTTGAAAATCACGCTGAGCCTGGGTGTACCAAAAATGTACGACTAGACCATGAAAATATATGTAGTGTAACGACGGGTCGCACCATTCCACAACAGTCTCATTGGGACCAAAACAAATGAAGCCAGAGCAACGAAAACACTCCGGACATGGGTCCAACTCTGAAAAACACTCACCAAAATACAGAAGAAAAAAAAACACTCCACCTCTGGGGCCCAACAATTACGCCAAAAAACCTAAAACGTTTAGACCAAAAAAAGTGCCGAGGCAGCTTGGGGATCCAAGCAAATAACGTCGGCGCCCAAAAGATAACATTGGACCATATTAAAAAAAAATATGGTCGCAGCCCTTGAAAATCACCCTGGAGGCCCAGAAGGACGCGCCGGGCCCCAAAAGATGCAGCTGCTCCAAACATAAATTCTTAGCCGGAATGTCACTCTCGGACAAAAATATGCTCCTTCAGTAGCCGCAGTGGCATATCAAAGGGGCACATGCCCCCTCTATCCTGAGAGGCATAAGCTACCAAGAATCGTGCCGGGGCTTCAAAACTCACGCTAGGGCCACCAAAATCGTGTCGGTCCACCAGAATTCGCGCAGGGATCTCCAATTAAGTACTTCGGGCCCCCGAAAACTCGTTACGGGGCTCGAAAACTTGCAATAGGAACCTCCAAAATCGCGTTGGGGCAACAGCTAAATACAACGCTTCCCACAAACTCAAATCTGTTCCCCAAAGTATCGTGCTCGGGACCCACAATTCCCATCGGTAGTCCCGTCGAAGCTCCACAAAATTGGCGTTTAGGCCCACTCGTAAGAACAGTGTGACCACAAAAACTAAATCGGTATCGGAAAAAAATCAAGCTGGAGCCTTTCAAAATAAGTATGTAACAAAATAAATGTCCTGTTCAAGAGCATGGCTCTGGAGCGCTGAACATGCAACCAGATACCTTCACAAATTGCGTGTGGCACTGAAAAACATATCGTATCTAAAAAAAATCGAGGTGAGATGCAAAAACGTGGCGCCAGGGACTCGAAATGTCAGGCCGGGATTCGAAATTTACAACAACAAAAAAATCCGCGAAAATCTCGTTGAGCCCAGAAAACTGGCGTTGGGTCCACGGAATCACACGCTTGGGCGCGATAAATTGTGCTGGGACTAAGAAGCACCGCACCGAAGCCACAACATCGTACTGGACCACCACAAACGTGCGTATGAAGTCCCCAAAACGCAACAGAAACCTAAGAGCAAAACGGGGGCCGACAATACAACTTGCCCTCGAAAACGCACATAGTCTCCCAAAAAGCGACAGGGCCTTAACATACCTGGACCTCTAAACAAAAATGCACAAGAAGCTCTTATGGCACACAGAGGTCATAGGGACGCACCAGGGCCTGAAAAGAGGGTGAGGCCGCAAAGGGCAACATGGTTCCAAAACGAACAAAAGCGCCGGTCGTTAAATGAAGACATCGGGATTTTCTAAAACACCCTGACACATAAAAAAATAATCGGTACCTAAAAAGGCAACAACACACTGAAACGAGGAGAGGTTTCGAAAATGCATTAGGCCGCTGCACAGAAAGACGCAGCGGGTCCAACAAAGAACACTGAGGAAGGGCCTCGGTTCGACAGCCATTCTAAGATGATAGCAGCAAAGATATCAGGTGCGTCAAAGCTGAACGGAATCTGCACTTCATAACCACCAGAAAATGTGGGAAATAGGAAATTAATGATCGGATTTAATTACTCGACTTTTCGCAGCGAGCGCACATACTGTTCATCGCAGCACGTCAAATATGGCGCAAGTTTATCATGTGACAGTAAATAGCAAAAGGCAGAATGCCTAGCAGAAACCGTAGCATCGCACGAAGTATTGCGAATGCGCCGAATGCGCGAACGTGCACGGACATTGGCGTCGTGGCGACCGGATGCTATGAACTGGAATGCCTGAAATTGGGAAATTTTACATTTCAAAGTGATGGGTAATATATTGTGCATTCAAGTTAGGGGTTTAATACATTTTCTAAACTCCTGCTCGTTTTAGGGTGTTGTTGCTTTTTATGCACCAAAGATATCTTTACGTGTCAGAGCGTTTTCCAAAATCCCGATGTGCTTATTTAACCCCTGATCCCTTTGTTCGATTTGGAACCATTTTGCCTTTTGTGGTTCCAGCCACTTCTTCAGACCCTTGTGCGTTAGCATGGTCCCTGCGTGCCTTGAGAGCTACCAGTGTATTTTTTTGGAGCTCCATGTATGTTTATTTAGAGCTGCAACGCATGTTTTGCGGCCCTGCCGCTTTTTGGGAGATTGTGTGCTTCAGAGGTACTTTCTGACCCCGTTGCTCTTGGGGTCCTGCTGTGTTTATTTGGGGCTTCTAACGCATATTTGTGGGCGTTCGGTTTTGGGGCTTCGGTGCGATTTTTTTGGTGTCCCAGCCGGACTTATCGCTCCCAGGCGCGTGGTTCCGGTTACCCAACGCCAATTTTCTGGGCTCAATGCTATTTTCGTGGATCTTTCCCGATTTTTTTCTCTCTCAAAATTCCGAATTCCGGCCCGACATTTCGAGACTCTGGTGCCATGTATTTGTATCCCATCTCCATTTTTCGAGATTCGGTATTCTTTTCGGCGGCGTACACAATTTGTGAAGGCATCTGGTAGTATGTTCTTTGTTCCAAAGCCATTTTACCGACCCTGACATTGATTTTTGGGGAATCCCTCTTTTTGTGGAGGGCTCCAGCTTGACATTTTCGGACACCGATCCGGTTGTCATGGTGTGGGCGTAATTTCAGCAGTGTGAGTTGATTTATCAAGGGACACCAAAATAAAACAGTAGAATTGGGCGGGGGAGTTAGGGTTGAAATCCGACGAATCAGGAAAGATAGTGGTAGATTAAGCCCCTCCACAGGATAATTTAGTTGATCACTAATCATTTCATTTCGATAAGTCCCCTTTGATAAAATTGCGGTCGAAATCCCAGGCGCGTGAATTAACACGCGCCCTGGAGGGCCTCTGAAACTTACGCGTACTGGGGGGGGGGATTACGCCCCCCCCTAAGATCTCGGCTCCCATTAAGACTAGAGCAACGAAATTCGCAGGGTTGATGGGCGCGATAGCTAACTCAATTGTGTGCACATTTCGTGACCTTAGGTCAATATCTTCAAGGCCAAATGAGGTCAAAAGTATCAAAATTATCTGGTTTTGCGTGGCTTGGCTTGTCATTGTTATGGATCGCTGTGATTGTGTTTAAATGCTCCAAAATTGTCATTAATGATGTTTTGGACATTATTAATGATGCAATACATAAGCCAGATCCGCCATTTGACCTCAGATCACATATATAGGAGTGCTTTATTAGATTATTACCTGCTCCAGTTACCGGAACCGGGCTGCCTACCTGACTGCCCCGTTGGGTGGCCCTCACAATCGGATTCGCAAAGAAAGGAGTGAAGTACATGAATAAAGTATAGAAACGCTTAGGCACACAGTGACAAACAGTAGATTTTCGGATGTGTAGGGAGTAACATCCAAAGTGACATCAATCGCATGACAGTCATTTCCATTTATGACAACGTTCCAGTTGACCAAGTTTGGTTCCATTAGCCTGTCGTGATGACCTCGGCGACCTAACATGACTTTTAAGTTATATAGCATAACAATATGCATCAAACAAGTCGCTTAGTGTTGTCAAGAACACTTCCATTTTGTGAATATACGGGAAGCGCGTCAGCGCCGATTTTTGCGATCTGGCGCTGCGATTAAAAAAAAACTTTAACGGACCATAGCATACAAACTTTTCGGTCGATTTTCGTTTTTCTTGCTTTAACCAATGCGCCGGTCATTTCTAAGAAGGTACGGAAATAATTGCATATATCGGCCGGTACAATATGGAGTTGTGTACGAAATATCGGAGGGGTGGGGGGATTTTTCCCTCCACCCCTCTAGGGCGTGTGTTAACCTATCATGAACTTGACCTGACTTGACCTCGGTGACCTGACATGACTTTGAAATAATGTAGCATAACAATATACATCAAACAAGTCGCTGGTGTTGCCAAAAACACGTCCCTTTTGCCAATATACGGGAAGCGCATCAGCGCCGATATTTGTGGTCTGGCGCCGAAATTTGTTTTTGACTTTACCGACGTCTAACTCAAAAAAATTTCGGTTGATTTTCGTTTTTCTTTCTTTAAACAACGTGCCGTTCATATCTAAGCAGGAACACAACAAAATGGCATATATCGGCCGGTAAAATCGGCAGTTATCTACGAAAAACCGGAGGGTTGGGCGGATTTCGCCCCCCCCCCTCCAGGGCACGTGTTAATTCGCGAAGAATTTGTTATTTTAACTTGATTGGCAGGTGCCTTGCAACCAGCACCAAATATCAGACAAATTCGCAAATTCCTAAGATTCCGATCAGAAAACCAATGTAGCCCATTTCTTGTTGTCAACTTCGCGAAATTATCGTCCTAGGACTGAAAAATGATCGCTTAAGCTTTGCTTACGGTATCAAGCTGGTGGTGATAAATAACAGTAACGATGAATCTAGATATATTCAGTTATTCTTGGAGGACATAACGGTGGGTTAATCAATGGGAGATGTCTGAAAGATTTCCTTAGCATCAGCCTCGCTGCAATCTAGAGGCCAGCGGGAAGATTCTTCTGTTCGAAAAAAACATTGAGACGCTGGTTGGTTTTGACACTTAGGTATTTATCCACATATTACTTATTTACACCTTGGTATGTCCCAGTTTTCAGCGAAAAAAAAATTATTGCTTTTGCGTGTTGAGTAAATAATGCACCATGCCAAGAACAAACAGTACATTAATATGAAATCATGTTTCCCATTCCCGAACCATACTAAGGGCCTAAAAACAATAGGAGGCCCTAACACAATGAAAGCCCCTTTTCGGGGAGCAGGAGGCCCCCTTTCGATCTTGCCCCCCCCCCCCTGGAAGAATTGTGTGTCGACGCCACTGGGTATTACGAAATTACAACAAGAACAGCTTATTTTTTGTAAGCAATAGTAACGGCAGTAGGTGTTTGACGAGATCATGGTTCTCTCATGAATGTCATGTTATGAAACGTTTGGTGGTATAAGCGGGCTCCGCCACGAACAATGATTGAGGGCGATTTTCATGTTGTTAGGTGCATTATTTCTATGCAACGCCTAATGCTAAAAAATATTGGGAAGAGAACCTACTTCCCTGCACTCCAGTGGTGACGAAATCCATGGGGCTGGGGTTGACAACGACTAAGCATCAGTGCGTATGGTGCATGCTCAGACGGTACGCAGATGCTAATGGACGGTAGGCTCTTGCAGGTCCAGGGTAGCAACATGATTTGTACATGTTCTGACGTTCTTCGCATAAATCCGAATGTGTTGATGTCGGAGTAGCGTTTGTTGGAGTGCATTTAAGTGTTACCTTGCTATTAAAAAGTTAAGTCTGCAATCCAGCTGACCACACAGAAGCTAGTTATATTGAATTGGCCCACCTTTTACGTGAAACTATATTGTTTCGGTTCGCCTCGTCGAAAAGGCATCAGCCAGCAACGAGCAGCATGACTGAACAATGCAAACTGGCGCACTCGCCTGCCTTCGCGCACAATATTGCCCCTGGGCAGCGCAGCAAAATCTCTCAATGCCTCAGTGAACTTCATTTTTCTGGTATGAACTTCATATGCCCCCACATAGTTTCCATAGATGGACACCCCGTACACAGTGTCCTACTTGAGTCGTCATTTTGTACAGGTCTAATGTAACATGACGCCTAATACGTCGCATGGAAAGACCGAATGTAGGCAGTGGATTAGCAAGAATAGCGATAAGTAACTATGTTCCAGTCGAGAGCTGGAAAATTAACATGGCACAAATCAAATATTAACCGCAGAGGGTGGGGTTCATTTGACTGCTACGGACCACCCCGATCCATGCTACTGCATACAAAGCCCCTGTGAGCCCTTGTCACTAATATTTGTTTAGTTCTTGCCGCGTTCGTAAGCTCGTAACCGGATAGTCAGTTGCTACGCTGTTGACGCTTTTGTAACGCCGTTGGCGCGTGACCACTGACCAGCCAGGGTCATGGCCCGTGCGGGGGGGGGTGTTCAACCGCAGGCGGACGCAGCCGACACAGTCGGCTCACTATATTTACCTCCAATCTCCTGAAGAATTCGCTGCTCAAATGAGTCCGATATCACCATGTCGTCGGCGATTGCCAGTGCCACCATCAGGATGCTGGAGATCGCTGTTCTTCGGAGACAACGCATGGTTGCTCGGGTGCGTCGACGCCCTCGTTCCTTTCTGTGGAATGCGTTGGATGCTGGAATATATGCTTACATCAAGCATTATTAACTGGAAATGAAATTAGAATAATTTCATGCATTTTCAACATAAGAACTGCGACGTCCAACACCAGTCGCAGCAAAACGTGAGTGTGCCTCTTCCTGCGAACTGATATTTATGTTGTCTACTTTGGTGCTGAGGTCGCCGAATGAGTAAAATAAGCGCAAGGAAGAAAGTTGAAAGTTGGCAAATACGCGTAGTTGTATGACCTGCTAGACGAGCTTTATCAGAGGAATGGCGTATACGTAATACTATTCAAATGCTCAAATGCGTATTTGCCCCACATCTGATTGAACACAAGCTTTTCCAACGTGTGTCAAGACAGCCCACGGTCAGCCCACGCTCGGCCCACGCTCAGCCCATAATAGCGGCCCCTTCAAAAACGCTCAAAATATAGCATAGCATGCATCTTGACGTGCTGAACACAATGGTAGTCTCCAAAGCTTGGTGCATGTAATAGTATAGCTTCCGAAGGTAATTATAATCTAAAATTTGAATTACCAACACAAATTCCTAACCTTCCACCAAACAAACCAAACAGTACATCAAACCAACTCACCATAGTACGCAGAGTTCAACGCTGCATATTTCTAACTGCTTTACACCGTACATTTTAGCTCCCTACCTATGATTCGGTTTTTGACGTAATGTTTTACTTCCCATAGGGTTTAGCATGGAGGCCAATGGGTGGGATATGACCGGCCCCTGCGAATTCTCTGATTTTTGGTATGCCAGCAACCCCACCTCCGACACTTGCATTTCCGAGGAAATATCCTGGGTGCATCAGTATTCTCACCCAAAAAAATGAGGGTGAGAACATACACCAAAATCCAGATCTGAGCGAATGTGGTCATCCTTCATCTCAAATTAATCCCCGTGTCAAGCTGAACTCAAAACTATCCTTCTTGAAATTATACGTTGCCAACTTTATCCGTTGCATACTTATGGATTCGGTTTTTGACGTAATGCATTATTCGCCATAGGGTTTAGCATGGAGGCCAATCGGTGAGATATGACCGGCCCCTGCGATTTCTCTAATTTTTGGTATGCCAGCAACCCCACCTCCGACACTTGCATTTCCGAGGAAATTTCCCGGGTGCATCAGTATTCTCACCCAATAAATGGGGGTGAGAACATGCACTAAAATGCAGATCTGAGCGAATGCGGTGATGCTTCATCTCACATTAAGCCCAGTGTCAAGCTGAACTCAAAACTACCCCTGCTGAAATTATGCCTTGCCAACTTTATCTGTTGCATACTTATGGATTCGGTTTTTGACGTGATGCATTATTCACCATAGGGTTTAGCATGGAGGCCAATGGGTGAGATATGACCGGCCCCTGCGATTTCTCTGATTTTTGGTATGCCAGCAACCCCACCTCCGACACTTGCATTTCCGAGGAAATATCCTGGGTGCATCAGTATTCTCACCCAAAAAATGAGGGTGAGAACATACACCAAAATCCAGATCTGAGCGAATGCGGTCATCCTTCATCTCAAATTAATCCCCGTGTCAAGCTGAACTCAAAACTACCCTTCCTGAAATTATACGTTGCCAACTTTATCCGTTGCATACTTATGGATATGGATATGGATTTTGACGTAATGCATTATTCGCCATAGGGTTTAGCATGGAGGCCAATGGGTGAGATATGACCGGCCCCTGCGATTTCTCTAATTTTTGGTATGCCAGCAACCCCACCTCCGACACTTGCATTTCCGAGGAAATTTCCCGGGTGCATCAGTATTCTCACCCAATAAATGGGGGTGAGAACATGCACTAAAATCCAGATCTGAGCGAATACGGTCATGCTTCATCTTAAATGAATCCCCTCGTCAAGCTAAACTCAAAACTACCCTTCGTGAAATTATACGTTGCCAACTTTATCCGTTGCATACTTATGGATTCGGTTTTTGACGTAATGCATTATTCGCCATAGGGTTTAGCATGGAGGCCAATGGGTGAGATATGACGGGCCCCTGCGATTTCTCTGATTTTTGGCATGCCAGCAACCCCACCTCCGACACTTGCATTTCCGAGGAAATTTCCCGGGTGCATCAGTATTCTCACCCAATAAATGGGGGTGAGAACATGCACTAAAATCCAGATCTGAGCAAATGCGGTCGTGCTTCATCTTAAATGAATCCCCTCGTCAATCTAAACTCAAAACTACCCTTCGTGAAATTATACGTTGCCAACTTTATCCGTTGCATACTCATGGATTCGGTTTTTGACGTAATGCACTATTCGCCATAGGGTTTAGCATGGAGGCCAATGGGTGAGATATGACCGGCCCCTGCGATTTCTCTGATTTTTGGCATGCCAGCAACCCCACCTCCGACACGTGCATTTCCGAGGAAATTTCCCGGGTGCATCAGTATTCTCACCCAATAAATGGGGGTGAGAACATGCACTAAAATCCAGATCTGAGCGAATGCGGTCGTGCTTCATCTTAAATGAATCCCCTCGTCAAGCTAAACTCAAAACTACCCTTCCTGAAATTATACGTTGCCAACTTTATCCGTTGCATACTTATGGATTCGGTTTTTGACGTAATGCATTATTCGCCATAGGGTTTAGCATGGAGGCCAATGGGTGAGATATGACCGGCCCCTGCGATTTCTCTGATTTTTGGTATGCCAGCAACCCCACCTCCGACACTTGCATTTCCGAGGAAATTTCCCGGGTGCATCAGTATTCTCACCCAATAAATGGGGGTGAGAACATGCACTAAAATCCAGATCTGAGCGAATGCGGTCGTGCTTCATCTTAAATGAATCCCCTCGTCAAGCTAAACTCAAAACTACCCTTCCTGAAATTATACGTTGCCAACTTTATCCGTTGCATACTTATGGATTCGGTTTTTGACGTAATGCATTATTCGCCATAGGGTTTAGCATGGAGGCCAATGGGTGAGATATGACCGGCCCCTGCGATTTCTCTGATTTTTGGTATGCCAGCAACCCCACCTCCGACACTTGCATTTCCGAGGAAATTTCTCGGGTGCATTAGTATTCTCACCCAATAAATGGGGGTGAGAACATGCAATAAAATCCAGATCCGAGCGAATCCGGTGATGCTTCATCTCAAATTAAGCCCAGTGTCAAGCTGAACTCAAAACTATCCTTCCTGAAATTATACGTTGCCAACTTTATCCGTTGCATGCTTATGGATTCGGTTTGTGACGTAATGCATTATTCGCCATATGGTTTAGCATGGAGGCCAATGGGTGAGATATGACCGGCCCCTGCGATTTCTCTGATTTTTGACATGCCAGCAACCCCACCTCCGACACTTGCATTTCCGGGGAAATTTCCCGGGTGCATCAGTATTCTCACCCAATAAATGGGGGTGAGAACATGCACTAAAATCCAGATCTGAGCGAATGCGGTCGTGCTTCATCTTAAATAAATCCCCTCGGCAAGCTAAACTCAAAACTACCCTTCCTGAAATTATACGTTGCCAACTTTATCCGTTGCATACTTATGGATTCGGTTTTTGACGTAATGCATTATTCGCCATAGGGTTTAGCATGGAGGCCAATGGGTGAGATATGACCGGCCCCTGCGATTTCTCTGATTTTTGGCATGCCAGCAACCCCACCTCCGACACTTGCATTTCCGAGGAAATTTTCCGGGTGCATCAGTATTCTCACCCAATAAATGGGGGTGAGAACATGCACTAAAATCCAGATCTGAGCAAATGCGGTCGTGCTTCATCTTAAATGAATCCCCTCGTCAAGCTAAACTCAAAACTACCCTTCCTGAAATTATACGTTGCCAACTTTATCCGTTGCATACTTATGGATTCGGTTTTTGACGAATACCGCCCTGAGGACGGTAGCGCACAGCCGTCCCCAGAGCACCGCCAATGGGGCCGTGATGCGATACCGTCACCCGAATACCGCCCTGAGGACGGTAGCGCACAGCCGTCTCCGGAGCACCGCCAAGGGGGCCATGATGCGATGCCGTCACCCGAATACCGCCCTGAAGACGGTAGCGCACAGCCGTCTCCAGAGCACCGCCAAGGGGGCCGTGATGCGATACCGTCACCCGAGTACCGCCCTGAGGACGGTAACGCACGGCCGTCTCCAGAGCACCGCCAACGGGACGGTGCTGCTTGGTCGTCATCAAGGATCCTGATATTAAGCCAAAGCCAGCGATAGAGCGTTTTTCGTTGGCTGTCAGTGAGACTGAGTGGGCCAGGATCGCAGAAGGGCACAAACTAACCCTCGTATGGACGGATCGTCTGTATGCGAAGTATCGATCAAGCACAGATCAGCCATGTCCCCTCAAGTTCAAGCGAGGCTTCCTCAAGAAAAAAGGGTCGCGGAACTGGACGGCTTCAGACTTCACAGCCAATGCCACCTGCAAGTTCGAATGCTGCCCATGCACTTTCCTGTTCCGGGTGCACAGGGTGCCACCCTGCGGCCCCGTGAAGGCCATTGTGCTTCGCTCAGGACACACTGGCAGGTGGATGCGCGGGGATGACCGTTCGTCCGCAGCGGAGCGTACACGGCTGGTTGGACCATATCGTGTTCGCCAGGAGAAGCTGATCGCGGCCCCAGAGTCCGATCCGCGGGATGGAAACACCACGGCTGCACCGAGCGCACATGTTCTGCGTCAAGCGGCCGCAGAAAAACGCGCAAAAGCCAGGTATTCTTCCAGGGTAGTAGAAGACCTCAACATAATGATGCGTGTTTGTGAAAGGCTGGATGACCATAGCACCAATATCAAAGGTGATATCCATTTCATCCCCGACTCCCCTTTCCTGGTACACGTATACCGGGAGGCCACCCTGAAGCAGTATCGAGCCTCACCAACACCCCTCCATTTTGACTCAACCGGCTCAGTTACCAGAAAAGTAGGCACCACGGAGCCATACTACTACGTCCTGGTGGCTGAGGGCGCAGAAGACAACAAGTCTTACCCGATGGCCCACATGCTCTCGGAGAGGCACAACGTTCCAACAATCGCACACTTCCTCATGCAAGTCGCCTTCGACTTCCGCGTGGCGAACGGCCGGACGGCAACATTGCAACCGCCGCGATTCGTCACTGACTGTTCGTGGGCCCTCCTTCACGCCGCCAGCCTGGCCTTCAACCGCATCAGTCTGCCAGCATTCCTGGATGCCTGCTGGAGCAGCGTGCTGAAGGGTGCGCTGTATGTGTCACCACCTGCGACACTCATCAGCCTGTGCACAGCACACTTCAGCCATCAAGTGTCTTCTGCCATCACCCTCCGCCTTGGCAGAAAGAAAAAGACGGAAAGACAGCAGTTGATGTGGTTGTTTGCACGGATGCAGCAGTCATCAACGCTGGATGGCCTTGACCGCCTCTTTCAGTGTGTGTGCAAGCTCCTGTTGTCGCATAGCATCCCCGACCTGAGCATCAAGTTGCACAAAGCAGATGAGTTCACAGACGACACAGAACGAGAGCCAAAACCGCCCGAGGATCGCAGGGGCCGGTCATATCTCACCCATTGGCCTCCATGCTAAACCCTATGGCGAATAATGCATTACGTCAAAAACCGAATCCATAAGTATGCAACGGATAAAGTTGGCAACGTATAATTTCAGGAAGGGTAGTTTTGAGTTTAGCTTGACGAGGGGATTCATTTAAGATGAAGCACGACCGCATTCGCTCAGATCTGGATTTTAGTGCATGTTCTCACCCCCATTTATTGGGTGAGAATACTGATGCACCCGGGAAATTTCCTCGGAAATGCAAGTGTCGGAGGTGGGGTTGCTGGCATGCCAAAAATCAGAGAAATCGCAGGGGCCGGTCATATCTCACCCATTGGCCTCCATGCTAACCCCTATGGCGAATAATGCATTACGTCAAAAACCGAATCCATAAGTATGCAACGGATAAAGTTGGCAACGTATAATTTCAGGAAGGGTAGTTTTTAGTTCAGCTTGACACTGGGCTTAATTTGAGATGAAGCATCACCGCATTCGCTCGGATCTGGATTTTAGTGCATGTTCTCACCCCCATTTATTGGGTGAGAATACTGATGCACCCGGGAAATTTCCTCGGAAATGCAAGTGTCGGAGGTTGGGTTGCTGGCATGCCAAAAATCAGAGAAATCGCAGGGGCCGGTCATATCTCACCCATTGGCCTCCATGCTAAACCCTATGGCGAATAATGCATTACGTCAAAAACCGAATCCATAAGTATGCAACGGATAAAGTTGGCAACGTATAATTTCAGGAAGGGTAGTTTTGAGTTTAGCTTGACGAGGAGATTCATTTAAGATGAAGCATGACCGTATTCGCTCAGATCTGGATTTTAGTGCATGTTCTCACCCCCATTTATTGGGTGAGAATACTGATGCACCCGGGAAATTTCCTCGGAAATGCAAGTGTCGGAGGTGGGGTTGCTGGCATACCAAAAATTAGAGAAATCGCAGGGGCCGGTCATATCTCACCCATTGGCCTCCATGCTAAACCCTATGGCGAATAATGCATTACGTCAAAAACCGAATCCATAAGTATGCAACGGATAAAGTTGGCAACGTATAATTTCAAGAAGGGTAGTTTTGAGTTCAGCTTGACACGGGGATTAATTTGAGATGAAGGATGACCACATTCGCTCAGATCTGGATTTTGGTGTATGTTCTCACCCTCATTTTTTTGGGTGAGAATACTGATGCACCCAGGATATTTCCTCGGAAATGCAAGTGTCGGAGGTGGGGTTGCTGGCATACCAAAAATCAGAGAATTCGCAGGGGCCGGTCATATCCCACCCATTGGCCTCCATGCTAAACCCTATGGGAAGTAAAACATTACGTCAAAAACCGAATCATAGGTAGGGAGCTAAAATGTACGGTGTAAAGCAGTTAGAAATGTGCAGCGTTGAACTCTGCGTACTATGGTGAGTTGGTTTGATGTACTGTTTGGTTTGTTTGGTGGAAGGTTAGGAATTTGTGTTGGTAATTCAAATTTTAGATTATAATTAGCTTCGGAAGCTATACTATTACATGCACCAAGCTTTGGAGACTACCATTGTGTTCAGCACGTCAAGATGCATGCTATGCTATATTTTGAACGTTTTTGAAGGGGCCGCTATTATGGGCTGAGCGTGGGCCGAGCGTGGGCTGACCGTGGGCTGTCTTGACACACGTGCTTTTCCAAGATGGTTTACATCACACTCTTAGGTGAATCCTAGTTCCGTTCTTTGTCGCACCGAAGGGTTTGATCTCCAGACGTCATCAGAGAAGACGTTGCCAACTTTTGGGCTTCCGGTAACTGAAATTTCCTTGTAGAAATATTTCTAAATAGTTTTATGTCCCGATGTTTTACATATTTTGTTATCACGATCAGCGTCAGAAATGAAGAGAATACACCAATGGGAAAGTTGATGCAAAGAAAATACATACCTCTGGGAGATTTCAAAGAACAAAACTTGCCAAAATCAACAAATATGTAAAATTCATCTCGCGAAAATGTCTGAACTCGAAATTTACTTTCCATCAAGGAAAATATGTTCCGTTGGCTGCCAGCTATCTGTACACGTTGAGGAGTACGCCACACACACACACACACACACACACACACACACATATATATATATATGATGCCATTTTCAAAGACCTACAAATTTCTGAATGCACATACAATTTCAAAATTGGCTGGTTAAAAAATAACAGATTAAGAATATCCTGGACCAAAGCGATGTGCCAGGACGAGGACCGTAGCACGGCTAGGTGATATATTTACATCGAACTCTTCACATACAGTTGTCTCGTCGACTGACCTTCGTGTATATGCCATTGTTTAGGGGCAGTCGGCGCGTCCCTAAGCTCCAAATTATCATCCTCATCATCATGAAATGGGCGCCGCATGACCGCCGCAGTCGATACGCCCATAAAGTCAAATAACCTAGCTTATGGGTAAAACTTGAGCTTTGTGAAGGTTATTAAGGCAAACTATAAGACATGCATCTAGAAGTTCCAATTATTTCTGCTAAAGAAACGTTTTATATGACCGTTGTATTTCATTGTTCGATGCCCCGTAGTCTTCCAATGGGAGACAACTTACTCGAAATCTGCCCGTTCCGAAAATGGTAAAATCATAGAAGCCATGGGGAGCGGATGCCTACATGGGAGATATGAAAGCAAAACGCATTCTTCTATATGGCGGCCGAATCATGACCGTTTATATTTCTGCTTTCAAATTTACCAATTGAAAGGGGCTAAAGGTCGTGAGGTCATGGAGTTATGGTTATACAAATTTACAAGGTCATGGGGTCACGAGATCAAACGTGAGAAATGTTTATATTTTACCATGGATATGCTCTTTCATCATTTTTTCTTCTTAAAGATGCATTATATGTCACACTCCCTCTTCATTATCGGTTAGATATATATCGCCAAAGTTACCCTTGTTGTACGATCTCAAGATACTGCCAGAACCTATAACCCCAAAACCGTTAGTCGGATCCGGCAAAAACTCCTTCAGGCCATTGGGTTAAGGCGTGTTCAGAGCACCGATAAGCATATTTTATAGCCACATAAGCTCTTCGCCCGCTTTTGTCCAAATACAAATTCACTGGGTGTAAAACTTGAAATAAAAAAGTAGCTATTTTTTGTCGATCTGTCGTGTAGCAGACCATTATGTATGGGCTGTATGGGTGCTTAAATCATCGACCTATATCTATCAGTCTGACATACTTCCGGACTTCACACAAAATTCCCATGACGGCGCCTCACAGTGGCATCGCTCGAGCGTTCCCAGTTACCGGAACCGGGTCGCCCGTCCGACTGCTCCGTCAGGCTACTTGGCGCAATCGGCTTCGCGAAGAAAAGAGTGAAATACACGAATGAAGCCATGGAAACGCTTAGATACACAATCACAAACAGTGGTTTTCAGGATGTGTAGGGAGCAACATGCAAGGTTACATCAATCGCATGACAGGCATTTGCATTTATGACAGCATTCCAGTTGACCAAGTTTGGTTCCATTAACCTGTCATGAACTTGACCTGCCTTGACCCGGTGACCTAATATAACCTGGAATCTATATAACATAACAATATACATCAAACAAGTCGCTGGTGTTGCCAATATAACTTTCATTTTGCCAATATACGGGAAGCGCATCAGCGCGATTTTTGTGGTCTGGCGCTACGAAATGACTTTATCGCTTCTAACTCGAAAACAAAAACAAAAAATCGGACGATTTTCGTTTTTATTGCTTTAAACGACCCGCCGGACATTTCTAAGCAGGCATGCAAAATTGGTGTATATGGACAGGTAAAATCTGGAGTTCTGTAGTAGTCGATGCGCCCTTAAGCCCTAAAAACTAACTGGAGTTCTGTACGAAAAACCGGAAAGGTGGACGGAATCCCCCCATTAGTGCGCGCTCTAAGTGAAGACATGGGAGACTGCTGACTGAGCTAACATTACGGGGCCTGGGCCCGACGCTCCAGGCTAAAGAAATTAATCGACACCATTGTCGGATGCCCACTTCTGCAAGGTTCGTCATAACGTCGTGTCTTTCCCTACTGGATCTGGCCCTGATTTTGCGCTCGAACGTGTTAAGTGGCCATGTCCGTTTTGGTAGTTAATCCCCTGTAGACATGGTGACGCCACCACCGCTAATCGGGAACGCCCGTGAGGCGCCCGCGTCATGACAGTCGCCGGTCTAGCTATTCATAGGTCAATTTCTTACATAGGTTTCTGGAGACACACGAGCCAAATTGGAATCAATATTGAAAGGTGAACATGAATTCATTCGTAAATTACTTTATCTTTAGGAAGAAATCCTGGCGTCTAAAATATTTGGTAACTCCAGGTCATGATACAAACACGGCACGTAGAGACTTGGCGCCGGTAGCCACCGCGTCGCGTGTCGTCCGTGTGCTGAAAGCGTCCGCATGTTAGTAAATGCGGTTATTAATCCACGATATTAAAGGGATAACAATTGAAGGGTGCTAAATTTCTGGACCTATTAGGTAACATCAGCCGTCCCTTTGTTTTGGGTTAAACAAGGTAGTAGGTACCTTCCTAGGTAGGTAGGTAAATGTGTACTTTATGACATTCTTCCAAATTTAAGCTGAACTTGCAGAACAATCGCAAGTAAGAAAACCATATATTTTATATCTGGAAGTCAAGCTATATCATCAACACTGCCATCTTTAATTTCATGATGGTAAGTCAGTTTTATGACCTCCTAGTAACATAGGTAGGTAGGTAGGTAGGTACCTGCCTACCTACCTACATAGGCACCTTTGCATCAAGCCAAGGGAAGGGGGAGTTGGTAAATATGTAGACCTATGTAAATTGCGATTTTTGTGGATTTTTTTAAAGTACAGGATATTTTGTGTTCAGTGTACACTGAATACAAACATGAACAAGCTATCCATATTCAAGCACTTCCTTTCAATGAAAATAATCTAACTACTTGCAAAGAGCAGCTTTAAGACATTAATTATTTTGTAGTGGTGTGCCATATAACAAACATAGAATATTGTGCAGAAGTACCTCACTAGCTGTTATGGTACAAGGTATTAGTAGCCACTAAAATGCTGGCATAATTGCAAAAATATTGAGTCACTTCCTTATGGTTGCCTTGGTAAATATAGCTGCCTATGAAGGCAAATATTGATTTTGTAATTTTTAAAATGCCATGCTTTTTAAACTTGATTAAGATGATGTAACCACTTATTTTCTCTTAAAATGATTACTTTTTAAGTCAACACCAGTAGGTACAATTGATGATGATTCATGACATAGGCACAGATCTGCAGTTTATACCCCAATGCTTCAAGAAAATTTGTTTGAATATTGTGGCAGTGGAATTCAAGCAAAAACAATTTGAGCAAATAACCCTGTTGGTATGGTACTGTTGAAAAAATGATGAACTTGCCTGTTTGTCCTCAAAAGAAATATTTGTAATTATCTAAGATGCTGCAGCACAACTGATGCACCACAAGCCTAAGCTTATACTGATATGAGTGGTGTGCATGGCTGCATGTGGTTTGTCTACTGACCAGGGTGGAAACTTACTTTCCGCATTTGGAGCCGGAGTGCAAACAAATTTCTTCCAGAGTACATTTTCTTGGACATTATTTTTCATGCATGGAATGTATTTGCTGGTAACCAATGGGAAAATCAGATATACCAAGTCAGTACCTACATAATATGCATAAGTAATACCCATCATTTTTGGTCACATCAAAGCATAGAAACAAAGTGAACAATGGATGGCGCCACAAGACAGGGAGTTGTGATCAGCTCAGCTTTGTCTCATGTAACTCACAGGAGTAAGGCACTTTCCTTTCACTGTTGGTCTCAGTACAAGGCTAGCCAAATGAAAGCAAACACAAATAATTCATGCTTCACCCTCAGCTCAGAATGCACACCTACCCACATACACAGCTGACACCAACACCTCGCAAGCGACAGACAGAAGGCAAATGATCAGTAAAGGTCTTGTGTTTGCAGTATGGCACTGTTAAACATGTGTTAAAGTTGGTAATGGGGGGTGGGGATGGCAGAGTGGTTAAGGTGTCGGACTATGGGTACCAAAGGTCCCGGGTTTGACTAGCTCCACTCAGGACATTTCCCAATCCCGTGGCCCACCGTAGAAACAGTGTGGGCGGTGCCATTAGCCGTGAATGTGTATAAAGTGTGTTATGAACCAACCAATAAACAAAGTTGGTAATGGTTGTGACATCATTAAAAAATACCTTGCATTGATTAGTTCAGACAGTTTTAAGAACAGAAAATGCTAATGAAGCAAATTTTGATCAGCTGCCTCCAGGCTCCAGAAGTCGTCTCTTAAAACTGGCAGCTTTTCTCGCTATAGGGTGGCTCGAAAGTAGGTTTCTGGAGATGCATCAGCAGAATTTGTAGTGACCTGAGGCCACTGTTCAGTGTGCAGGCACAAATTTTGGGGTGTTGTCTGCATTTCTGCTGATTGTGGTGTGGTATGGTGTGTTCAGGTGTTGTCTGTGTGCTTGATGGTACGACAAGTAGCTAGTTTATTTGGTAGTTGTAAGTAGAATAGCATGTTTGGTGAATAATATGTTTTATTCAGTCTTGTATTAGCTTTTTAGTGGTATTTTTGTTCCTTCTGCATGTTTGTGTCAGAGTACATGTAGAGCCCATTATATCTAGTATGAATCAGGAGTGCAAAAATGTTTTAAGAGATGAAATCTCTTAAAACAAAGAAGTGCCTTAATTCCCACCCTGCTACTGACTATTAAATAAATAAATCAGAATAAATAAAATAAACCAGCCTATCCTAACCCACACTAAAACCTAGCGTTCTCTCATTGCCAAATGTGATGTTCACACACTTTTATGTATAAATGACTGGGTGCTTATGGGTGCTATATGACCTACACAGTCAATGTGCCCCCAAACCACAATAACTAACTAACCTACATTAAGGTAATGTAGCATAATATATACAATATATTATTGTATAATATAATCTAACCTAACCAGAAAACCAGAATCATCTAAAACACATTTTTGGCCATGATGTCATGAAATATATGCAGCATTGACAGTGCTGCCTCTATCAACAAAGCATCACATGGAACTCCCAGCCTTGGGGATGAGTGGGGCTGCAAGTACTCATTCTCATACATATATGTCCAATCAAGGTCGGAACATGAACCCATCTCCTTTGCAAATGCATATTTTTTACCTGTGAGGTAGAATAACACTTGGAAAGGGGCTTGGAGTCAGGTAACAAAAGAACATGTAGCATTCAGAATATAAAATTAAAATGTATCATCATCTAATATAACCTATGCTAACATTTCATGCAAGAATACAAGTCATTTTTTATTTTTTATTATTATATATATATATATATATATATATATATATATATATATATATATATATATATATATATATATATATATATATATATATATATATATATGTATATATATCTGCCCTAACCTAGTCTGGTCTTTTTTAGTAACAAAG
This sequence comes from Imbricaverruca yamaguchii, assembly GCA_034440575.1. Classification (NCBI taxonomy): domain Eukaryota; kingdom Metazoa; phylum Arthropoda; class Thecostraca; family Neoverrucidae; genus Imbricaverruca; species Imbricaverruca yamaguchii. The sequence goes on along the minus strand of JAOTOL010000646.1, from coordinate 24,599 downwards.
AACTTATTTTTGGAGCAATATTTCAATTTTTGTGGGAATATTTTTTTTCACCTACAACAAAGCCATTAACTATTGACTGTGCTAAAGTCATCAAGCCAATCAGCAGACTCCCTGCTGCAGTGATAGATTATCTGTGAAATAGGGTCGAATATATCATTTTCTGAACACTCAGTTGACATCCTTTCCAAAGAAATATCACCATCATCCTTCATGTGCATTCATAAAATTTGCATGCCTCTTCTTCAGTGCCATCCCATTTACAAGCATTATGCTTGTGATCACCAATATGCATTGCTAAACATTAATATAATGTGACACAAATATCTTGTGGAACACAAATATTTTTGCAGCAGAATTTGAAGTGAGGCAAGCACATATGATGTGGCTGTTGGTTCTAGCTTTAAAACACTCAGCAGCTGATGCCATAGTGGCATTGCTTACCTGCCATCCTGACAGGAAGAGCAGAATCAAACTCCACATCTTTGGCATGCCAGATGCTCAGCTTAATCACTGAGCTACTGACACCCTACCTATGATGTTGTATGTTATTCAAAACCATTTTATAGTATTTGTAATTTGATTCCTATTCAAATATGTATCCATACAATTGGTCTGTGTTGAACAAATTGAAAAGAAAACTGCAGGTGTGCTATCAGCTCAAAATTGAGTGCCAAGTACATCAAGAGTATTCAGAAATGGTATTATTTGCACAACTTTTGATATCTTACTGCACTTGATTCAACACCTCACACCTAATGAACAACCATTATTTTAACACTGCCCTTCTGTGAAAAGGAGTTTATTGGAACACCATCAGTGCTGATAACTCCAATCTGCAGTTAAAGGATTAAATTAAGCTAAAATGAAAGTTAAATTATAGTGTCCTCTTCAACCAGCACCTTAGCTGGGATTCTCACCTATCTGTAGTTGTGCACAAATGCAATGCCATCACTGTATCCCTACGAAAATTTCGTCACCATTTCACGCAGATGTCCTCAAGCTATTATTCGAGATTTACGCTTTTCCTCATATTCTTTATTGCTTATCTCATTTATTCTATTGCTGAAGCAAATCCACTCAGTGCCATCTGCACCACATGTAAAAATGTGTCGACTTTGCCGCGCGACTTGCCGCCGGTGTGCGCCGTGACGAACCTGTCCCCTGCACTTTATGTATTAGGATGGCTGAAGTTCACAGAGGTGGCCCTGAAACACGATTGCATACAGGTACACAGAGTCATGAGCATTGCACAATCCCTGGAAGCTGTTTGTAAGGTGTTAGATGTTTACCCGGTGCTCACAATCCTCACAGAGGGAGACAAAGGTTGGGTCAGTCATCTCACAAGATATTGACTTATTCGGATCCTGCGAAGTTATACCATGCTGTGGTTGCTTGGAACAGGCCTTCACCCTAAACAAGATACTTTTAGACAGGAGACATGTCAACTTCATAAGCATGTATCAGTTAGAAGGATGTTAATTTAGTGTTCAGAAGGTGATATATTCCACCCCATTTCAATAGTAATTTATCATTGGCGCATTGCTATGGTTGCATCATCAGCAATGACCTAACTGATATGGCAGCATAGAGGGTAGTTGGAAAATCTTGAACTCGTGCCATGCACTCCCCTTCCTGCCACACACCTCAACCATGCAACAAACTCATTCTTCAGTCCTAAAGTAAGGCAAGCATGGAATTTTATTAATGATAACAAGTGACATTGAAAATTCCTCTAGTTTTTTTTGGAGTTATTAGTGCGCAAAATCACGATAACATATAATAGTACCAACTAGGTTAACAATGGGGCACACGTTCGCCACTGGTAGTTACTTGTTGGTGAAGTGGTCAAAATTGATAAGTGATCATTGTAACAAGCCATTTGCAGTGTGGCATGCCCTGTCATTTTGTTGCCACTTTGGAGTACAGCTGAGGTACAGCTATACTACAGCATTTTTGGCAGTGTGTGGCCCTGCTTACGCTTATCCACATTTTACGCAGTGTGTATAACGTCATCCATGCCAATACTTTATTTGACTATATCTCTGTATCTATCGGTCAATGGAGCATGACATAGGTTTTTTTTGTGTGCATGCTTAGGTACGTGGCTTGAGTGCATGCAGAAACTAATCCTCGGTTTGAGAATATAGCCTTGGTATATTTAATCGGTGAGGAATTACGAGTTACGGGCGCAAACTGATCGAGCTTCGTCTGTGTCTCAAAACTCAAATAACCAACTAACCTGGACGTCGCCGCCCCTCCCCCCCCCGCTCCCTGTCTATGATCGTGCTCTCCGCTCCTACCTCCTCACCAATAGTCCTTCACCAAGCATGTCAGTAGCTCCGGAACCCGGTTCGGATGCACCTTTCACGACCCACCCGGCCTATATGGCAGATTGCAGTCATCGTGTCCTACTCGCTTTCACTTGACCCAGGATGCCGACATAAGTGGTCGCGTTCTACGAAGCGTAACCGACACAATGACCCCAGCACGATACACACTGATTAAACTCAATGATAATTAAAAATTAAATGATTTTTCCCTACAATAGAATGTCAGCCCCTAAGATCCAACTGGCCTTAATTAAGACAATACATGAAGCTAGGTTTCTTGGCAGAGCCATGCAACTTTAACATACATGTGCATTCACTTTGTGCCCACAACATAAATTCTAGTCTGCACCATACGAAAGCTCTGTGTTATATCGAAGTGTCTGGGGGTGATCGACATGTCATTTTCACCGACTCTTTAAGTAGTCTTATGGCCCTGAACACGTTTTATCCATCAAACCCCCTTCTGCGGGATATTGTGAGCCGTCTTACCGATTTGGAACGCCATGGACGACGAGTTATTCTATGTTGGCTTCCGAGCCACGTTGGCATTTCCGGTAATGAATTGGCGGATGCTGCGGCGAAACGAGCGCCAAAAGCACCGTGCTCTCGAGCACTGCCACTCCCCGCCACTGACCACTACCGAGAGGTGTCCACCTTCCTCCTAGGCAAGTGGCAAGCTATGTGGGATGCGACGTCGGCGAACAAACTACGAACCATCAAACAACGTTTACGACCATGGGGCTCGTCCTGTCGCAAACGTCGACAAGAAGAGGTCACATTATGCCGTCTCCGTATTGGGCATACATATGCTACGCATGGGTATTTACTATGAGGTGGCGACAATCCTTTGTGCTCGAGATGTTATGCACCGTTAACAGTTCGCCACGTTTTGATATCGTGTCCTCATTACGCTGATGAGCGTGGACGTCATTTTGGGTCTGACCAGGTGGATTCCATTAGCGATATTCTCTCCGACAACTCGAGCATTGTCCAGTCGGGACGATTGATGGACTTCTTATCTTCAGTGTCGTTCTCCGCAATATATTCTCCTCGCATGTAAACTTTGTACCACAATAAGACCATGTTGACGGCTACGAACGACGTAAAGTAGGATACTGTACTTTGTTAGCTACACGAGTTATGGGCGCAAAATGACCTTAGTAGTCCACGCGCCCTTAAGCCCAAATAATCAATCAATCAATAGTCTGCACCACGATGGTTCCACTCTTTTTGTTTCAAAAGGATGCATGCGTTATTGCATAGATGTAGGAAAATAACTATATTTTGTTGCTGTTTGCATCAAAATTGCATGATCAGATATTGCTTTCTTCATGTATAGCTCCACTGCCATGCAACTGCATTTAATCTACTATACTTTCAATAAAATACATACTCCTGCATCCTTTCCCCTTGAGGGATGTCAGCACACATGAATCTGCCCTGGGATGCACATGCATCAGTCCTGGTTGCCAACTTGAGCACCTTTTTGCAAAAACATGAGCTTCTGTTCATGTATGATGGAGTGCCGACTCATGTACCGCAAGTCAGTGGTCGGAGACTATTGGCGATTGATTATAATTCCACTCGAGCAATATGCTTTTTCCTGGCCTGTTCAGAGTGACTATCTTTATGGGGATCACTTTCCAACGTCAAAAGAAGTTTGACGATTATATTAACATCGTATTCCATATTGGAACACACCCATAGTGACTGGACGTCCTTTGCTAACCAAATCGACAGAGCTCATCCACAGACGTCCTCTATTTACTCAATGTCTTGTACTCACAAAGATGTTATCGGCGGAAGATAACATCTTCCGCACCTGTACTCACACTTCGGGCAGGCGCGCAGCATGACAGAACAAATTGTGCCAGCGTGCGGTTCTGTTGCGTCGACGAACTAGACGTACGTTTCGTCAATGCGTTACAACCGCCAAGATGGTAGCGCGATGTGAGGCGAGGCGAAATGGGAAGAATTAATCTTGAAAGCAAGACAAAAATGTCGCAAGTTCTTTTCTAATTCCCTTAACCATTCACCCTGCTCTCCCAACTCCGATATCAGATTAAATTGTCTCAATCCGACCTGTTTCACCCTGAGTGTATCCAAACCTCACTACTCGAGATACCCTTTGTACCCCCCCCCTCCCTCCCCCGGAGTAGTCACATAGTTCGTAGCACATTATGCCCAGCTATTTGCAACAGCACAATATACAGAGGACACGGCCACATTCTTGGTTGATATTCTCTCCGCTTGCTATTTTCATACCAATGACAATGAATACTATAACTTACCATTGACTTTGTACAATTTACTTAGTTGTTGAGATACTTCAGTTAGTCCAGACAGGTTATCATTCTCGTTTTTCGCAATCTACGTATCCGGACTGCATAATCTTAGTGCGTTTAATCATATGTTGGTAACTGGTAGTTTCCACAGTGTCTAGTTCACCGGCACCATCATTCCAATAATTATGCCTTCCAAACCTGATGCCTTGCATACATTTATCGTTACATAAATACAAATAATCTCTCACCACAGTTAATATGAAGGTGAAGTTTCACCGTTATGTCACAGCCAACTTTTGCGAATGTTTTGGCTCTGATGCTTTTGTAGCACATGCAAGCTCATCCTACCGCAGACACTCAAGATGCCAAAATGCAAATGCCATTGCCTACCATGGGTGTATATCTTTAAAGAGAAGGTAGAACAGTTTCCACACCAATAAATCACCTGCCACACCAATCATCTTCGATTTTAGCGTTACGCCTAGTTATGGACGCATGCCGACAATAAAGACGCTCTGGAAGCCTCATGTCAGACTAATACTTTCTTCATATACCTCCTCCCCTCCACAACACCGTCACAAATGACTCGTCACTCTGCCGGACTGTATCCAAGCATCTCGCAACAGGCTCAAAATATTGGCTTTTCGTTAGGTGTGAGATGTCGAAACGGGCACCGAAGGATGTCGAAATTTGCCATGGAATTGGCGTCAATTAAAGTGATTTTGATGTTTTTCCGACTCAAGTTTGAGCCAATGGTGCTTGTACTTATGACTGTACATTTTTAATTTGCTTTGAGATTCATAATTTAGGAAGGGCTGTATTCTGGACAGGAAGAAAATTGCCTATGTTATAGTTTGATACCGTACGCCATATCACATAGTTAATCCCTTTACCCAAAATTACGTTGCGATATGTCCGTGTGTCACTATTCCTTATTAGGAGCATTGACATGATATGTATAAGCGAGATACGCCTAGAAAGGAGACACGAAGACTTCATAAGCAGGCATCATGGAGCAAGATGTTGATACTTCTTGGAGAAGGATTTCGATTGAGTGTCCATAAAGTGGCATTTTCCACCCTATTTGACGAATAATTTATCACTGTCCCGCAAGCGTCGATAAAACTTTTATTATTGGATAAAAGGGACGCAGAAATTGTCCATTGAAGTAATGTTTAAAATATTTACAATTCGTTACACATCGCACCAGTACACGATTGGTTCAATTTTGTACGAATCGTGTACTTGTAAGTGTGTCTTCGTTTGTTTTCATAGGTGCCTGATATGATGGTGTCTACGTTCACAATAAGGATAACACTAATAGTACCTATGCTATCAATTTGTATTATATGACAGACTGTGTCATAGGTAATCCTTTCTCCTGTAATTGTGTTATGAGATGTTCATTATCATGATTCATAATGGTCAGCATAAGCATGATAATTATCATTGTGGTACTGTGAGAAATTAGGCATGGCGACTTGATCAACACACATCAAAAAGCACGATGCCGATAATTATATGGGAAGAATTTCGATTCAATGCTCAGGAGGTAGGACATTCCACCCTATTTTGCAAATCATTTATGCTGGACTTGTGCGCAGATAACATTAAGCCGCCATAAGTCCGCTGATCTAGGATCCTATGTGCAAGTGTTAAGCATAACATGTTAACGTTTTATTGTCTGCATATTCATTATGTATACAAATTAAAAAAGAAGAATTTTTAGCATTGTGAAAACAAAATTACCCCCTATATCCCAAAGAAATGCGGATGTATTATGCGGTCCACATAGCGACAATTTGACAGCACACGGAATGATTAGCGGTCTACTGGTGATTTTGAGATTTATCTTCCCATTATAATACTTAGTGTGTCTGTATATATTGGCAAGCTCATGTGACGTGCCAGGTGTACATGGTATTGCACGGAGCCACGTCCGTACTGACCGTTACCTTAGTCGGGGGTGCATGTGTGGACACTACGTGGTCTGGCCGGACTGTTCTGTTTGTTTACTGGCCCCCACGTGGTCGGAGGGCGGCGGGGTGCCATGCGATGGCACGGCCACCATTTGTTGGCGGCGCGGCGTCGTCGGTCGGTGTCAGGTGCGCCGGTCAGGGCGGCGCCGTGCTGCCAGCCGGTCGGTGCGCCGGTCGTCAGCCACGCGCTGACCGTCGTGTGCGCCGCAGATGCGCGGAGGAGCCAGAGGTCGCGGCGGCCCCAGGATGGGCCGCGGCGGCTACAAGATGAAGACGTTCGTGCCGCGGCTGCCGTTCGACATCTACCTGTGCGAGGCCGCCTTCCAGCGCGTCAAGCCGGTGGCGGACGAGACGGCCTTTCAGCAGGTGCGTGACGGCGAGTGCACCGTCGTGACGTGTGTGTACGTGGGATGGACTCGTCCACTCACCTTGTCACGATGTATACACTTTAGCTGCGTGCGTCTGCGCATCAGCTGCTTAAGCACCACTCGCTGCCGGCTGGTGACGCCACGGTCAGCTACCACTGCCCCATCGGCGCACCGCCTTTGTGTGTGACCGACTCGCCCTCGCTCTCTCCGGATGGGCAGCGGGGCCTTCGGCGCGAGGCGCCCCTTGCTGGCTGCTGTCGCGGCGCTGTTTACGTTAGCGGCCGCGGTGTCCGGCAGTAACACAAACATGACCCGGTGTGGCGGGGCCGGCTGGCCACCGGCACCACCACGTGCGCCATGTGGACTGCGTCGGACACGCCGACAGAGCCACTCCTGCTGTCGTCCGGCCACCATCCAGCCAGTAGCCCGTCGGCAGAATCGTCGCATACTTATGTAGAGCCGGTCTGGAAGTCGTCTGCATTAGTCGCACCATTTGTTTGGAGCCAGGCTTCAGCTGTTAATAAAATTGGGGTAGAACGATTTTATTAACGTGTTTATAACGAGCACAAGCTAATATATATATATATCTGACCATGGCAGGCGACGCGCCTCTTAGCCCGAAATATATGTATGTATATATACACATATTTGTATATATATTTATTTATTTATTTATTTTCTGTGTTGGTCCGTGGGCGTGGGGGCGGGCGCCTGCGCATGTATTTTTATGGGGACACAACACTTATTTGATGTGTATTTACATGCTATTCCATTAAGATAAGTCACAAAAGGAAACTATGCTAGCGAACAGTGAAGAGTCCGACGCTCTACCAACCGAGCTACCGCGGCCCCGGATTGTGCTACTTGTGCTATGCTATATTGTACCACTATTAGGCTGATACCTGGACAACGTCATCTTCCATGGTATTATAGCTAATGTCGTATCGCATCTTGTTTTATAGGCGCTGCTGAAGCGAAACACAGACCTGTCGCCTAGTCCGACTGAACAGACGGCCGTGCTGAATCTGGTCACTAAGATCTCCACCCTGCTGGACACGCTCATTGTCACCCCCGGCACATTCGACGCTTGCGTGAGTGCTGTGAATCGCCGGCACGCCAGCCTTGGCGGAACAGTCACAATTTTGAGAGGGGCTAGCGCGTCTTCTTTGTGAAAGCTTCGTTTTCCCGGAATACGTGTTCACATGAGAGCCTCTGAGCGAGCTGGCGGGGCGGCCGAGGATCAAGGCCAGTAGCAGCAATGTATGGTGAAGTGGTCGCAGGTGAGTTGTCGCCATGTTCCGTTTCTTTTTCTGTTAACTTTATCAACTCAACACGATCAGTCCTACCAAGATTTCAAATAATGCTATGTGTGTACAGTGATCACCAGTACATATACGAGTACTTTGCAGAATTTTAGCATAGTGAAGACAAAATTACCGCCTATATCAAAAAGAAATGTGGAGATAGATAGAAGACTTTGATGCATCTACAGAGGGGCATTCTGACAACCCTAAGGGGTTGTCAGAATGCCCCTCTGTGTGCGCCTTTGCAGAGGAACTGAATTCAGTTGCTGCATAACTTCATAGGTGCTATGATCTGTATCATTCGGATACAGACAGCAATAACACATGAAAGGGCTTTTGTAATCTAATCCCGCTTGCTAACTCCACAGCCAGTGATGATAGACGCCGAAGACTCGTCCACGGTTGCTGATCGCTAAAATGTAAACATAGAAGGTATTGGATAAGGCAGGTCGCCGTGTTACTAGGGAGGGTGTGACGGAACTAAACACTGCACGTGTCGTCTGCAGCAGATAGAAGAGCACCGTCAGGTGGGCAGCTACAAGAAGGGCACGATGCGTACCAACCACAACGTGGCCGATATCGTTGTCATCCTGAAGACGCTGCCCACCAGAGAGGCCGTGGAGGCGCTGGGCAACCAAGTCACTGACGAGCTCAAACAACAAGAGCCTGCAGACGGTGAATACTCGCTTCACTGTCGGTCGCCGAACGCATGCCACTGGCGGCTGCTTCGTTCGTTTCACTAACTAGTGGTGGGGGGCTACTTCACGCAGGAATCGCATACACGTATCGTCCATTGTCATAATCGCATACCAACCATTGTCATGGTTGGTAATGGTGAAAGTTGAGAGCTTATAACAACATAGCCGTAGCTGGATGCCTGTGAGCGGAAGATATCCACAAAATGTACACACCAAAATACTAGTCGGGGTTGACGAGTGGTTAGTCATACAGAAATGCTAGGGAGACGAGTAGTCTAGGGATAAGTTGCTCGTCTTACAATCTAAAGGTTGTGGGTTCGAGTCTCACCTGTGGCTACTCTTCGCCCGCGACCAATCGGCGTGAGCGATTGGCGACGCTACATGACTCAACGGTCGATGTGTCGTAAAACCAATGATCAAACCAAACAGAAATGCTAGGTGAGCTGCCCCCTGTACAGACCGTGGCTTTCGAGATGTTACCCTCTAATTTGAAGAAAATGACTTCTGCATTTCCTATAAGAAGTTGAGCAAGGTCATGGCAGGCAATCTTGAGTGCTGGACTGCTTAAATTACATTCAAGTGATCCGGAGCTTTCCAGCTGTTCTTATGCTGTAATGCGAACCTTCGGTTTTCCGTTGCATTCCTTTTCCATTGACTATTTGCCCTTCGGATGTTTCTCCTTGCACTACCTGCCATCGAATCCGAATCCTTCGCCATTAGGGGAGGGGGAGAGGTTATTTGTCAATAATTACTGTCCTTTGATTAACACACATTTTAGCGATAAGCTGGTAACCACATGTATCAGCAAAAATTAACGCTCCGAATTAGAGCAGCATTATTCATACGTGTGTGGTATTGATGCGGTGCGGAGCCACAATCAATTGATGCCTTGTCATCGCCAGATTTCTTTGTTGTTTTTCTACTATTGTTCTAATGTGTTCCCTACCATTGCAGTGCGAATGTCTTACGGCGCAGACCGTAAAACCCTGATGATATTTTATGAGTCATTTATCCGGTCCAAACTAGACTATGCATGCTACGTGTATGATGGTGCCTGCGCCAGCAGCAAGTGCACTCTGGATACAGTGCACCATTTAGCTCCACGTATTATTACTGGGGCCTTCAGAACCTAACCGGCTGCGAGCCTGACAGCAGAGGCAAATGAGCCACCGTTAGCTCTGAGGCGGGAAATGTTGGGTCTGCGATATGCGTGTAGGCTGCGACAGTTTCCCACGCATCCAACTTATGACGCAGTTTTCTCCCGCCGTATCTTGAGACTTTTTCCAATGGGCAGAACCAGAGTGCATTACCATTTTGTACGCGGATGCAGAACCTGTTTAAAAATAGTAGAATGAGAGTGCGCCGAGTGATGAGAGTACAAAAAATGCCGATACCACCCTGGAAACTGATTTCACCTCCAATTGACGTGTCGCTATCAGACATGCGCAAAGGAGATATCCCGGCAGCACTGTGTCGGCTGAGAACGATGGAGCACCTGGACTCTTACCGAGGACACACACATATTTTTACTGATGGCTCCAAGAGTACCACAGGAGCAGGGTGTGCTTTTGTGTGCGGTACTGATGTACGTTCGTTCACCCTACCTGCGTATGTCTCTGTGTATAGCTCCGAGCTCATTGCGATCGTGAAAACATTGTCATTTATAGAGGTTTCTCAGGACGTTAGCTACGTGATTCTATCGGACTCCCTTAGCAGCCTCTTGGCACTGACTACACTTTATCCGTCGGGCCCCCTTCTACCCGACATTCTCATACGAATTACTGCGTTGGAAAGACGAGGAACAATCGTTCGCTTATGCTGGATCCCAAGCCACATCGGGGTGTGGGGAAACGAGCGCGCGGACACTGCGGCGAAGTGGGCAGCTCGGAACCCCCACCCCCGCCCACGTATATGCCTATTTCCTGCTAGGGACCACTTCTCAACAATCACCAATTTCATACTTACTAAATGGCAAAGATCGTGGGATAGAGGAAACAACAATAAGTTGCATACAGTCAAGCCACGTCTAGGACCTTGGGAGTCGTGCCTTCGTAGGTCCAGACAAGAAGAGGTCACACTTTGCAGGATGCGCATCGGCCACACATACTCTACCCATCACTACCTTCTGTGTGGGGAGGAGAGACCGCGGTGCCCACGCTGTCCGGAAATACTGACTGTGCGTCACGTACTTCTCACATGTCAGTATTTTGCATCAGAACGCCGATTGTTCTTTGGAAGAGACGTGGATCGGTTGACTTACGAAGATATCCTGGGAAATACATCAAAACTTGTACACTCTGGGAACTTGTTCCGCTACTTAGCAGCGATTAACTTCCAAACTACGTACACACCAAGGTAATACTTTTCCCTACCGTGAAGCACTAGGATAAACGTTATGGGCGCGAATGATCAACCCTGGTCGATGCGCCCTAAAGCCCAAATAACTAACTAACTAACCATTGCAGTGCTGGTGATGGCCATGCTTCCTAACGATCGTGGCTTCGAGATCAGCAACAGCGAAGCGACGGTGCGCGTGCTGGTCACCACGGTGCATCAGAACTTGCGCAAACTCGACCCTGAGCTGCACCTTGATCAGAAGATCTTGCAGAGCCACCTGGCGGCCATCCGACACAGGTGAGCCACCTGTTGGGTGCAGTTGAACCACCTAACAGCCATCGAACACAGTTGGGCCACCTTAGCGACCATTCGACGCAGACGAGCCATCTGTTTGCCATTCAATATAGGTGAGTAACGTGGCGGCCATTTGCTACAGATGGGCTAGCTAGCGGCCATACAGATGCGGCCGAAGACCAGCAGCGATTGTAGGGGTGAGGAAACTGCACAATATTCGGTATTGGTTATTGGATTCGTGGTCATGAGTGAGCATATGCTGAGGTCAGCTTGGATGATCTTATGCACATCAACTGAGGTGGATACTAAATGCTGTGGTGCAATCTGGGTCGGGTCCGATAGCTGGGTAAGGTTCAGAGATTGCAGCGCACGTTTGTGTTGTGTATTGATTTTCGGCTTATCCTGTTGTCATCAAACAGCCTGAAATTCACTGCTATATTCCGAAATTATATGGCATTACAAATTTACCGAGTAGCAATCTCGTAAGGTATCCGTGACATCGTGACCGATATGGCTGTTTCGTCGATTTGACACGTATTTTCTCACCTACTAGTCGACCTGTCTATGAACTCAGCCACATGTTATTTTTGACCATGCTGCATAGTACCAAAATGAATTGCTTGATATACCGGCAGGCAGTGGCGCAGCCAGGATTTTACTAAGGGGATGGGAGTGCATGAGGAAAGATAGGTGAGGAAAAAACCTGAAAATTTACTGTTTTGAGCGGCGAAATATCTCCAAATTTCTTCCGTGATCCAGTGTAATTTTCGTTCCCGAGGGGAGTGGTCTCTGGACCCCGTCCCCCGGAACTACGCCTGGGCCGGTAGGCAATGACATGGTTTGTACAGTTGAGTTACGCACCTAAGAAACGCGTGTAAGATCTAATGGTGCCGGAATGTCGTGCTCAAAATATATAGCATTACTCAACTACTGGGAAAGGGACAAGCTACTAAGGCCAGATTCTAAAATATCGACTAAGCTCACGCAAAGGCACCACACATGGGCAAAACATGATCACTGTAGTCACTGTGCGCTAATGCACGCAACTTCTATCCCCCAAAGCATGAAGTCAACGAATCAATCAAAAGCACCATGAGCATATCTTGCCAATAAATAGTCAATGTGGGGAAACATCGCATGCATTGCTTTCCCTTGCATCTTTTTTCACAATCAACAGCATCGCAACATGGTCGCCCACTGCAGTCATCAAGCACTGGTCTAAAATTTGCACTTGTATCCACGACGTCTTCTGGCAGGCATCTGCTGGGCGCTACATAACCAGTGGCAGTTGGTGCACCCCTAAGCCCAAGTAATCAATAAATGGTAGACGTCTGCTAATACATTTGGATGACTGGGCGTGACCGTATAGTTGACGGCGGGCTGGGTTGGTCGACGGGGCGTGGTCGTGTGGCTGACGCGGCGTGGTCGTGTGGCTGACGGGGCGTGGTCGTGTGGCTGACGCGGCGTGGTCGTGTGGCTGACGGGGCGTGGTCGTGTGGCTGACGGGGCGTGGTCGTGTGGCTGACGCGGCGTGGTCGTGTGGCTGACGGGGCGTGGTCGTGTGGCTGACGGGGCGTGGTCGTGTGGCTGACGGGGCGTGGTCGTGTGGCTGACGCGGCGTGGTCGTGTGGCTGACGGGGCGTGGTCGTGTGGCTGACGCGGCGTGGTCGTGTGGCTGACGCGGCGTGGTCGTGTGGCTGACGGGCGTGGTCGTGTGGCTGACGCGGCGTGGTCGTGTGGCTGACGCGGCGTGGTCGTGTGGCTGACGGGCGTGGTCGTGTGGCTGAGGGGGGTGGTCGTGTGGCTGACCGACGTGGTCGTGTGGCTGACCGGCGAGGTCGTGTGGCTGACTCGGCGTGGTCGTTTCAGTCGATGGTTCGAAGAGAATGCCCATCATTCGTCGATTAAGGTATTAATTCGATTGCTGCGAGACCTGAAGAACAGGTTCGAGGGGTTCGAACCGCTGTCGCCGTGGATGCTCGATCTGCTGGTAAGGGTCGTCCTGACCACGTTTGGTCTGTTCTGTCCCCTGTCCTTAGAACCTGGCTTGTAACTTATTGAGCAGTTTTTGAATGTTCACCAAATCATGTTAAGCGACTAGAGTATATGATGATTCATCATGTTTAGCCACTTCGTAGTACCTGCCCTGCATTTGCCTATCCTGACCGACATGTATGGCTTTTTTACCCACTGAAGATTCCTCGCGATGCCCGCCCTTCCTCCCAGGGCGAGAGGCAGGCGACGCCATCTGCCATATGGCCTCAGCTGCTGAGTGCGTCGTAAAGCCACAATCCAATCCAATCCAATCCGCTGATAATTATATTTGTTGGGAGCGTAAGTCGATGGTAGCATATTTATTTATTCAGATGTATTTTATGCCTGTTACGACACATTGGTTTCCGATAATGGATACGTTTTAGACATTGTACACAACTGATGCAACAAATACAAATATGACTTTAAGAACGTCGATAAAAACTGGCACTTGATACTGACGAATGACATGTATAGATCGGTGTTGCTTTGAGACCGAGGGTTTAAATGGTCACATTTATATTCATGTCCTCGGCAATTATATATTCTGAATATAGCCAGGTGTCACCAATTGCCCTGTCGTATTGGCAGGCACACTACGCTATCATGAACAACCCCAGCCACCAGGCGATGTCGGTGCACCAGGCGTACCGCCGATCCCTGCAACTGCTCGGTGCCGGTCTCTTCTTGCCGGGCTCGGCAGGTACGTGACCCGGGTTGGGGTCGGCAGATGCGCGGCATTAGGGTGTGTGGTGATCTGGGCCTTGGGTCGGCAGACACGTGGCACTGGGGTATGGGGTGCATTGGGCCTTTGGTCGACATGTGAGTGAAACCGCGCACTAGATTAGCGTGGATTCACTGGATAGATTAAGATTAGCGTGGATAGATTAGCGTGGATTGGCACTGGAGCTACGTATGTGGATCTAAACGTGGACGCCGGGGACTTCTGCGCGATCTCATCAGTAAATCGCTTTTACAACGTTGAAATGCAGACGGACTGAACATATCGAATTTCGATTTATACTTCATTATATGATTTACAAGATCGTCGTATATCGTGTATTTAGACTGCGGGAGAGTTGGTGGCTGGTGTGGGTAGCCACCGTACTGGGGGCAGATGGCGGTAGCAGTCTTGCCATCCGCCACAGGTATCGCCGACCCGTGCGAGGGCGGCAATATCCGAGTGCACACGGCCATGACGCTGGAGCAGCAGGACATGGTGTGTCTGACGGCGCAGACCCTGCTGCGTGTGCTCTCGCACGGCGGCTGCAAACAGGTCATCGGACTGGAGGGAAACTCGAGTGAGTCGCGCCGCCCACTGCGATTATAGCTACTCGGCCGTGGAGTGGCAGCGTCTTGTGGCTACTCACCCTAGGTCATGTGTTTGTGACGTTTGCTGCCTGGTGCTCAGACGATATGCTCAGCGGCAAGTGCGCAACGCCTAATCCACGCGACTGGTATGCACGCTGGTGCACTATCGTACAATGTGCATGCTGCATGGTATTTGATGGATCTGGTATGCCAAGACGATTGTCGCTCAATTTGGAAGTATTCCTGCTTTATTGCAAGTTGCCGGTCGTTCAGTTCGACGGCTACGGGCGTGGCTAATCATGGCAGGTGGTCGTTGACGAGGGTTACTAGTTTTTCTGGTTACTCTCTTCCTCGTCGGCAATTATGGACCGGTCCAAGGCACCATGTGTCCATGGTGACTTGGACCGGTCCATAATTGCAAACTGCAGCGCCGACAGTTGTTCTGGCCCGGAGACACTGATCACATCTGATCGGTCCGACAGGTATCGCTACGGACATGAGCGTCTGGGACGGCATCGTTGTGTCTCCTCTGGAGAAGGCCTACGAGAAGCCTCCCGAACGCAAGGAGGGTGAAACTGGCGATATTAACGAAGACGACGATATGGACATGGCCGACAACTGACTGCGCCCCGAGCGAGCGGGCGGTGAGGTTTTCGTGTCCTGCGAATCAGTGTGTTTGTATGTGGGTGGGTGTGGTATGCGTCTTGTGACCCGCTCGCACCCAACCATGGAGGTATGCGTGTCTGAGTCGCTTGCACTACACCGGAGGTGTACGTGCTTGAGTATCTCCCGCGACGCTGAAGGTGTACGTGCCTGAGTCGCTCGCACTATACTGGAGGTGTCCGTGCCAGAGTCGCTCGCACTATACCGGAGGTGTACGTGCCAGAGTCACTCGCACGACGCTGGAGGTGTACGTATCTGAGTCGCTCACACTATACTGGAGGTGTACGTGCCTGAGTCGCTTGCACGACGCTGGGGGCGTACGTGCCAGAGTCGCTCGCACGACGCTGGGGGCGTACGTGCCTGAGTCGCTCGCACTATACTGGAGGTGTACGTGCCTGAGTCACTCGCACTATACTGGAGGTGTACGTGCCAGAGTCGCTCGCACGACGCTGGGGGCGTACGTGCCTGAGTCGCTCGCACTATACTGGAGGTGTACGTGCCTGAGTCGCTTGCACTATACCGGAGGTGTACGTGCTTAAGTCACTCGCACGACGCTGGAGGCGTACGTGCCTAAGTCACTCGCACTATACTGGAGGTGTACGTGCCAGAGTCGCTCACACTATACTGGAGGTGTACGTGCCAGAGTCGCTCGCACTATACTGGAGGCGTACGTGCCTAAGTCACTCGCACTATACTGGAGGTGTACGTGCCAGAGTCACTCGCACGACGCTGGAGGCGTACGTGCCAGAGTCGCTCACACTATACTGGAGGTGTACGTGCCAGAGTCGCTCGCACGACGCTGGAGGCGTACGTGCCAGAGTCGCTCACACTATACTGGAGGTGTACGTGCCTGAGTCGCTCACACTATACTGGAGGCGTACGTGCCTGAGTCGCTCGCACTATACTGGAGGTGTACGTGCCAGAGTCGCTCGCACTATACTGGAGGCGTACGTGCCTAAGTCACTCGCACTATACTGGAGGTGTACGTGCCTGAGTCGCTCGCACTATACTGGAGGTGTACGTGCCACCTCCACGAGCTGACGTCCTAGTCGCTACGACGCTGGAGGCGTACGTGCTTATTTTTCCCCAGTCCTCAGTCACCCTATACTGGAGGTGTACGTGCCAGAGTCGCTCACACTATACTGGAGGTGTACGTGCCAGAGTCGCTCGCACTATACTGGAGGCGTACGTGCCTAAGTCACTCGCACTATACTGGAGGTGTACGTGCCAGAGTCACTCGCACGACGCTGGAGGCGTACGTGCCTGAGTCGCTCGCACTATACTGGAGGTGTACGTGCCTAAGTCGCTCGCACGACGCTGGAGGCGTACGTGCCTGAGTCGCTCGCACAACACTGGATGTGTACGTGAGTCGCTCGTGCCACGCTCGAGGTGTACGTGCCTGAGTCATTCTCGCTGTACTAGAAGTGTAGGTGCTCGAGTCCCTCGCCCCACACTGAAGGTATGCGTTTCCGAATATGTTGTGCCAGCCTAGGGGTGCAAACGACGAGGATTCTCACTTGCGCATATAATTTTTCGCCTTGAGCTGCCACTTGGGTGTCTACTGAAACGCCCCGCGATCATGCGAAATGTTCATTTTCATTGTACATTGTCGATGCTCGTATTGCTGTACTTTTATTATGGTTTTGAGGACGTGACATGCTGATGCATTGTACCCCTGAACTATCGACGAAGTGTCAGTATCTTAATTAGGGAGTACTTGGTGTTGGTGCAGTTTTAGGCTCTTGATGCTCATTTACATGGAAAAGGTCATCTGTCATATGAAGTCTAAATACCTCGCAAACCTGCCATGTGGTCAATAAACATGACTGTACATAAACTTGCTTCACAGTTCCACAAACACATAAGAGGTCCTCTGATAAAGGGGGTGTCGACTCCTGATTTACCGGATGTGTCCAGGTTGCGCAACCATGCGGAAATCTGTATTGTCTCTGACAATAATTACGTCTGGGTTCGTTTCTGCGTGGACACTGATTGGTGCCGCCTGGTGGCTTGGCAACGTTCATAACACGAGAGTAACCATGCTGAATAGATGAGTTTTATTTTATTGACGAGTGTGGGTGGCTTTAACACGCTTGGGTAGCTCAACCCGTAACAGATGATTTAGAACATTCGTGTTGTTGCATTGTTTAGCAATCCTGGTGGTGTTTTATTTTGTAGGTAGGTTCTCAGTTTGTCTGTTAGTGATAGTCTAGGGGTATTCCTCGTGTGTGCGACAACTGTCTCTCAAATTCAATAGCTTCTTCTAATTGAAAAAAAAATATATAATGAAAACTTTGGAGCACTTGTTAACGTGTGAGGGCTGTACACGCATTTTTACAGATGGGTCGAAGGGTGACAGTGGAGTTGTATCTGCGTTTGTGTGCGATTCCTTTGTCAGGTGTTTTACTTTACCTATGTATGCCTCGGTGTACGGTTCGGAGCTTGTTGCAATAATCAAAGCGCTTTCCTACGTCGAGATTTTGCGGGATGTCGAATATGCCATTCTATCCGATTCTCTTAGGAGCCTTTTGGCACCGACACGTGTTTAGACTACAGACACGTGTGCTTCCAATTCCAGAGCCCATCTTTCCAGAATATCTTCATTTATGAACACGAAGTGACAGAGTAGCTGGAGCGCGCAGACCAATAAAACAAGTCACACGCGATAAAACTACACCTCGGAGACTGGCCATCGTGCTACCGCAGATTCAAAAGTGACGAAGTGACGCTGTGCAGACTGCGCCTCGGCCACACACATGCTACAAACCAATACCTCATCTGCGGCGACGAGAGACCTCGGTGTCCCCGCTGTTCGGGAAACCTGACCGTGCGTCATGTGCTTTTCTCGTGCGAGCAGTTCTCAACAGAGCGAGGGTTGTTCTATGGAAATATTACACTGCTCCACGGGTGTGACCATTGGGGGCTGGAGGGACATGTCCCCTCCAATTTCTGAAGTGTCGATTTTTTCCGTTTTCCCTCCAAAACTCAGCTACCTGAGCATCATCGCCGCAAAATTATACTTAATTATTTATCAAGTGAGAATATATATGCAACAGAATCAGCAAAAATACTGAAAGCCGATCTAGTCATCAATGGGCTTCACAGGCCATCTGTCGTCATAAAATATCCGAATGGTAAATCAGCGAACGTTAACAATTTCTGTTTTCAGACAATTCTTGAATTACATGAACCTTGACCATCTTTTGTTTTCGTTTTGGTGGAAAATTGTGCTCTGATAGGCAAAAATGTGCATTATCGCAAAGCTTTATGCGTCTTGGATTGCATTCCCCTGCTCATATATTGATATATCTTGAGCAAATGTGACTCTGGGTGTACTTGGGTACCCTGAAGACTTGAGGGAAATCATGGGCAGCCTTAAGCACCTGTCAGGTTAACGTATTCGTATTCAGCGACGAGTTCGCCAGAGGTTTAGCATCGGCATTCAGCGACGGGTTTATGGTCGTTCGATTCAATAACCACAAAGGATTATGCCTGTACTGAACATGCTGGGAGGCTCTATATAGGCCTCACCTTACCACTTTACCGGTCAAGGTTCAACGCAAACCGGTTTCTTCGGTCGTCTCCCGTTTTTTTTCTTCACCCAAGCCAGCCTAAGTCTTGTATCAAGCAATAGCCTGTTGTGAACCATCGTGCAGCATTTCAAATATTCACACCCTTCGATTGGTTTTTGGTCCTGTGTGGTTGCACCGCGATCGGACTAGTAATTTCTTGTCGTCCACTCTGGTCTCTAATGGCATACTTAAACTCGGTAATCTTTAGAGCATTCCTAGCCTCCTCCATGTTCCGGAATTCAACTTCCAATCCCCCATTACGCAAAAGTTCGCATCGTACGATATCTCCAAGTACGTCACAGCAGCGTTTTCGTTGGAAAGGTGACAATGAGGGGAGCGTCTTCCCAGGTTCCTTCGAGGTGAAGACCAGAACTCGAGGAGATCGTGGCCTCGATACCGGGGTATCAAGCCGGATATTTGGCTGGTTCTGGGAGTTCTGACCACGTTTTGTTGATGTTCTATGGGATGTGCGAGGCCCAAGACGGTATGCCTCCGCGGGTGTCGGGTCGGTGTACCAACTACATCTAGGGTAGCCAGGGCTTGGATCCCTGATCAGCGACCCATGGGGAGATTGAGTGTTAGATGAATCCATGAAGTTTGCTTAGTTTCTGCCCTGCGGACGTTCCACCACACTGGGGCCCGACTGGAGGGACGCCTGTGCCCCGAAGGCGGGAGGTCGCCAAACGTTCGCGGAGCTATACGGGGCAGGCGACGCCATTGCACGGCCGAGAAAGAGAGAGAGAGAGACTCACCACCCCGACCGGGATCCAGCGCCGCCCACTCTTTGACCCCAGCCGGCCGGTCCGGCAGGCACTAGGCCGAGACCCAGGCCCCCAGACCGAGGCGACTAGTCACTTGACCCGTGTGAGGCCCCATGGGCCCGCCCACCCCTCCGGAATATCAGGACCAAGGAGGCGTGTTGGTCCCCCGTCACAACTAGCACCGTGCGACGGGGGGCCTCAGCCTCCAGGACTCCGTCAGCCCCGGGGGCGGACCGAGGGGGCGCGGCTACCCCGATAAAACTGAGCTGGTGGGCAGGACCGGGGAAGTTCTGCCTGCTCCAAGTAGGGAGAGTACGCGTTGCAGGGACAGGTGAATGATATGGATGCTGAGATGGGATGGGCATCGGAATGGGAGCGTACGGATGGAAGGACGAGTGAGGCACTCTGGCCCCTCGCCGGATCACCGATGGACTGGGATTCTAGGTCCTTAGGGCACTCAATCCCCCCACCGCGTAAAGGTGGTGCCTCGTCGAGGACGAGTGCAATGTTGTAATCGGGTAGATCCAGGAATTGCCATGTAGGCAATTCCTGGGTCTACCTGGAGGGGCGTCATTTCTTTGCAGCGCCGCCACTGTGAAAGCACCTGAAGGGGCGCCTCTGGCTGCAAAAATTGAGAGGGCGAGTTGGACACGGCCCGTCCCTAAAGGGTGCCTTTTTATTTCATAGGGGCGCCTCAGGCTGAAAAATTCGAGCGGCTACACTGAAACCTTTTCAGAGGGACGCATTTTCCTGGCCGGAGGGACGCCACCTTCCATGTAGGGGGGGGGGGTACATGCCTTCAGTTTCAGACCCTTTAACCTCCCTGGTTGTCATTGCATCGAAATGTGTCCCCGTAAAACAGGAAATAAAGGGAAAGGAAATTGCATGTTCATATTTGTTACCATAAAACCATCATCCAATATTTTGTTTTTCCTCCTACAAGAGGGCAGCGTTCAACATGCTTACAGCATTGCTCTATGGTGATAGTGAATTCAGGTCCAACACGTACGACGTAAAACTAGACGTTCATAGGAAGCGATAAGTAGCGATAACTTTCTAATTCTCGTGGAAAATGTAGTCCCCAAAATGTTATTTTCAACAATGGTAAATCTGAAAAATTGAAATACACTATCATTGAATTGAAGTGTCTGAAAATGGCATTGAAAAGGAAGTGGCTGAAACCCAATGATTTTTTTTCGGGGGAGGGGGAGGGGTGGAGAGGAGGGAGTGCGAGGCTAGGTCCTATCCTGTTCAAACTTACCGCGTCCCGAGATTGTCCCCAAATTTCGAATCCGTGGTCACACCCATACACGGCTTAACACATATCGTGATGTCCTGGCTGATAACTCGGACATTGGCACTAAATGATCACTTTTTGGTCGAAGCGCCCTTAAACTTAAATAACCAACCAATCGATGTGATTCCATTATGAAGTCATGGGCCTAGGATCATCAAATTTATGAGTTGACTACGACCGTAATATCCACTACAAATTGTGTCTAGTTTCAGATATTTTGGGGCGGAATCTGTCCCTCCCCCGGCTCGCCTTATGTGCCAAGTCCTCCAGTGCTCGTGTTAAATATTCTGAGCTTGCAACGGTTTCCAACCATATGCTCTCAAGCACGGGGTCAAAATTGGGGACGAGTAGTCTGGGGGTAAGTTGTCCGTCTCAATCGAAGATTGTGGGTTCGAGTCTCATCTGCCGCTTTTTGCCCGCAACCAATCGGCGTAAGAGATTGGCGACACTACATGACTCAACGGTCGAGGTGTCGTAAAACCAATAACCACCACCACCGCCACCGCCACCACCGTGGGGTGAAGACACGGGCCGGGCGGGCTGCAGTGATGCGAAGGATCTCATGGCTGAAAGTAGATGTTACAACATTTCAGATGTTTTTTTCGAAAAGCTATGTTTTTCACACAAGGCATGCTTGAAGCATTTTCTATAAAACGCGTGCACCGAAGTGTTGGCAGATAACAACGTGAGAGGAGGAAATGTTAATGGATGCAATGCGCAAGGCAGCCTGGTGTGGTGGATTAATCTGTCCTGGTCCTGCTATAGTGATCCGAAAATAACCCGTGGTACTGCCAGCACACGGGTCCAGTCTCACTCGCAATTCTGACAGCGTTAGCCCCACTCAACACGATCCTCACCTGTAATCCCGTAATGCGCGATAGCAACGAGATTATGATCTCCATGCGTTGTGTATTTTCAATACTACATCGACACAGTTGACATCTATGGGACATCTATCAACAGTATGGGTGGCACGTGTGGGCAAGACGACGCCCACACATCAATAGCACCTATTTACCTATAGTAATAACATTACGTCAACGGCACCTACTCAGGGTTTGGCATAAACATTAATAGGCAGTCGCGCGCACGCACGCACGCACAAGCACACACATTATATATGTATATATGTATATATATATATATATATATATATATATATATATATATGCATATAGGTGTATATATATATATATATATATATATATATATATATATATATATATATATATATATATATATACATATATATAGCAATTCAACGTCCTGGCGTCCTTCGTGTCAACAAAACCACGTTACGACAAAATTACGCCAACAAACCAACACATGACTATTACAAACATTGATATCTATGCAACATGTGTATATGGATGAATACCAACTAGGCAGTCGGCTAATTAGAGGACAGTGGACCAAGGAGCACGGTAGTAAGACCCGGTACCAAGCACGCGTTTTTACCATATTTCTTAATATCGCTATGACTTTTCCTTACTTTTCTATCTGATGATGTTGATCCTTATTGGGTATATCAATTAAAAAGGCCGTCCATGTCCTTTGACAAAAAAAAATTCAAATAAATTAAAGTACGGGCTATGGCCGGCGGTACATAATTTAATTTACACCAGGATGGCGGAAGGAGAATACAATAACCATTTCCAAGTGTGGGGAAATGCAAAAGTAACTTTGAAGACGGAGGCAGCACCGCCGGGATCGCAAAACCATCTGAAAGAATGACCTAAGGTAGATCTCAGTATATGAGAGATCATGTATACATACAAACATCAGCAAGCACTGGCGACTAGTTGGTTATTTGGGCTTAGGGGCGCATCGACTGCTTCGGTCATACAGCACCCACAAAAAGCGCACTGACGAACGTTAGCACCGCTTATGACACCATAAAGTAAGCAAACAACAGGGGAACGTCATGCTGCCTCGTGGGGATATGCTTGCTCCTTTTTCTGTCCGGACGTCGTGCTTGCTCTAGAACACTGGGATATGATAGCCAACCGGAGGTGTCGGTAGAGGCAGCACATATGCACTGGCCTACATCAGGCTGTCATGGCTGGACATAACTCAACTTCAAACGACATTGAGCGCTGCAAGTGAGGTGCGTCCTCGCACAGGGACTGGACGTACCGCCAGATATGCGAGGGGCCAACAGTACTCAAATCAGCGAGCTGTTGGCGATGCGTCCGGGCCGCGCCACCCCGTCCTGGCCGCGCCACCCCGTCCCGTCCGGGCCACCCCGTCCGTCCGGGCCGTGCCACCCCGTCCGTCCGGGCCGCGCCACCCCGTCCGGTCACAGTGCACCCCGTGACTGCGAAGCATTCAACCCGCGACTAACAAGGCGCCTCAGACCACCAGTCCTCACCAGCCAGCGGACCTCACATACTCCCTCCAGTCCGTGGTGGGCGGCACGCCTGATGGGCGGCAAGCCCGTGACGGCCAGCAGAGTCCAGGCCCGTCGGCGGCGCACGTGAGGCGCGCTCAGGCGCACGGGTTGTTCTCGCCGTGCAGCGCGGCGTTGGCGCAGGTGACGCGCTCCGTCGGCGACCGGTCCTCATTACGGCGCGGCACCGGGATGCGGAAGAGGCGGCCCTCGGGCATGCAGGCGCACAGTCTGTACTCGGCGCGCGTGGTGTCGCTGGCGCGGCCCTGCGCCCACGGCACACCGCGCACGTCCAGCCGGACTCCGGCGGCGCCGTGCAGCACCACCGAACCGTTGACGGACTTGAGCAGCAGGTCCTGGCCGGCGGACAGCATAATCTCCTTGCCGTCGATGTGGGTGCCCTCGGCGCCGCGCATTTGAGTCTGCGACGCCGAGGTCAGCTTGAGCGGGCTGTCCACCGGGCTGACCACGCGGCGCGTGCGCACGTCTCGCACGCGCAGACTGCGCACGCCGGCGGGCAGGCCGAAGTTGGGGTACGCCGTGTTGAAGAAGGGCACGGCGCCGGGCAGCGAAATGCCGGCTCTCGTCACGCCCTGAATTGCCACGGCGCCGTGGGTCAGCGACACACGGTGAGTGGCCGGGTCGTCCCGGCCGCCTCCCGACCGCGCCGACACCTGCCGACGGCGGGAACACTCAACACCGCACAGTGGACGCACAACACCAGATAGTAGACGCACATAGCCGGACGGTGGGCATTCAACACTAGACGGCGAACGTGTCACAATAGACAGTAAACCCATCAAACCAGGCAACGGACACATAACGCCGGACAGCAGGCAACTTGGCAACACCGGACATACAACACCACATCGGAGTCGCGGACACACAGCACCAAAATAGCGGAAGCCTTCACAACACCGGACATTCTCACAACATCGGACACACTTGGAACCCCAGGCAGCAGACACCTTCAAAAC